>VXAL01019869.1:15004-38219 GCA_013399475.1 Chauna torquata | reverse complement strand
TTCCTATATGCATGTAAATACATATAGATAATCTAAATAAGATAACATTTTTACTCTGTTAGAAGAAAGCTTGCTATTACATAAACTGTTTACATCATTAAAGAGAGGAATAATATTTCATTATTTGTAAGTATGCATATAGTCTTTTACCATTATGAGTAAGGACTGGATTCTGAATTGTTCCACACAAGATAGTAATGAGAAATAAAGCATCTTCTGAGCAAGGATTGCCATGATCTGTGATGCAAGTATATGGAATAAGGAGCTCTTTGCATGTATTTCTGCTTTTCAGGACAAAGTTTAGGGACTGTGGAAACTGTTTCTGTATAGCCAATTCAGTGTCCAGTTGCGGTAAGCTAGCACATCAGTAAAAGCCATTTATTAAGATAAGTATTACTACTGTGTATCATACGCTTCACTAGAAAGTAGCTTACATGGAGAGGAGTTACTTGCATACAATGAAACTGGTTGTTACTCTCTTCTGATTTCTCAGCTTCCTCTGAGGAAAAGAACTCTTTGCGTTAATGATCATTTGTGTCTTTTCTGAGGCTGTTTTATGAGGTTGACAGCTTAAGCTAGGTGACTATGAAAGAAGTATCATTATTAAAGGGAACTCAGATAGAAAAAATTGGAGTATTTAAGATAAATTGACATAATAAAACAGTGTATTCCTTTCTTTAGTTTTCAGATTCATAGGTCAGGAGACCTGATTTTAAGGTGTAAATTGTCCATACCAAATGTTTATTTGTTATTGATTGTCCTCAAAATTCATGTGACCAACTGCGTAAACGCTTATGCCTCACCCCTACAAGCCAATGATTATCTGTTAGGTCCAATAAAATATTGACCTGTGTTTTCTCTCCCTCTCTCTCAGTGCAATTTGCTAACCCAAAGAGTACAATCTTCACAAGATAGTAAGCCTTCTGGATCAGGGTGGGGGGTGGGGGAGAGCTAAAAAATCTTGGCCCTTTCTCTGTGGTCTTGATGAACCAGAACTGGGAAATAGATGTGATTCAGAACATTTGAACATACTGAAATTCTACTTACTCCTAGAAAATAAAACTTACCTTATGAAATATACCACAATACAACATCAAGTGAGAGGAGCAAATGTGATTGTCTCTAATAAACATGTGATTGCCTTATTAACCCTGGGTTTAAAAGTACACATGTGCAGGGCAACTCATTACTATCAAGAGATGCGCAGAGCAAGCAAAGGAAGTGTTACTATCCCAGAGATCACTGAAAACAGCAGCAAATAGGATTATTGCTCAGAGCAGGATGAACAGAAGGCTAGATGAATGTAATTTCAATGAGAATTGATTTCTGGAAAATTGACTTAATGACATTTTAAAGGGCACCCACAGTATTCATTTCTGTGGCTATCCCATGTTCTTACTGTGGTGTATGAGGCTGTCTTTATTTTCCTCCCTGAGTGCAACATGTTCAGGCAAATGAGGATATTAAGACTCTATGAGAACCATAGCCAAGTCCTCCCTGGCTAGACGCTTTTGAGGCTGCTGTGATTGCTCTTGAATCAAGTTTAACTGTGTCTACAGCCCTTTGTTAAGGACAGGAGCCACATCCTTGAAGGCAACTTGTCTGAGAGCTGACAACCCATGACCCAGCTGCTGGCTTCCGGGACTGGCAATAAACCCTGGAGTTTACAAACCCCTGGACTTTAAATTTTGGCTCATGTGGGTTAACTTTTCAGAAGCAAATATTAAATAATAAACACAAAGCATATGCTGCTTTTTCATAGGATTCCACTTTTCATTAATATCATATGTAGATGAGACATCCAGAGACAAATCTGTCTAGGAAAAATGCACTTTTATTTTTTTCACTACACGGTAGTCAGGTCTATGTCCTTCAAATCTCCAGGCTCTGTAAGCTACAGTTCATGTCTTGCTTCTGCATACTGTGAAGCCTTCTTCCATGTTCAGTGTCAGCATTCAGTCTTACACAGTGGCTCATTCTCTTGGCTGCCTCTGCTCCCTCTGGGAAATAGCTATTCGTTGTCTGCCTCTGTGGCTTTAGGACAATTTGTGATTTGTTTATTCATCCAGGTTACAAATATTTTGTTCTGTATCTACTAATTCCGTGTCTTCTACCCACATACTCCCTATTCTTTAAGGGGATCATTGTCCAAGGTATTCCCATCAAATAAATGGAAATTGACGTACCTTTTTCTTGGTCTGGAAAGAATGTGACCTACTCAATGTCTACTGTAAATGAAGCATTCGGCTCAGCTAAATATCTGACTTGTTGTGTGTGTTTGACTAAGAAAGAATGACTGGCAGCTTGAGAAATGTAACAGTACTCTGTAGGTAAGTAACAATTTTCTCAAAGCTCATTTTTAACATGTTTTTTGGTAGACTGTTTGTTTTATACTTGCTCTGAAATATTATCACTATCAGAATGCGGGCATGGTCTGGAAACCTGCAAATGTAAGAAGAGATGTTCCCTCTTCTTTCTTTCTTTTGGACAGGGACCACACAATGAGTAATATTGAAAATACTCCATGATGAGCTATATACTATGTACTAAAGTTAATGGATTTTACGAGCATGACAACTTTATATTTATTTGAGCACTTTCAATGAACAAGTTAATTCTTAACTCATTTGTCAGCTATCTAATTTCTGGCAATCTCTTGAGCAAGCTACTTTAGTGGATTTAATACATTTGTAAAATGAATAAATCATAGACTGGGTATAGAAATTTGACTACATTTATAATGATGTGTGGCCATTAAAGATGGCCTAAGCACTGATTCTGTGGTAATGTCTGCTAAATCTATAGAGCTTGCTAATCTTTGACAAGTTACTTTATGTACTTATGGTTTAGTGTTTAACGATGATTAATCCCATAGCAAAAAGCATAGTCTCAGCTTTTGACAGTTATTGCAGAATATGTGGAAAATAAAATGTGTCAATTAAAATGCTCACATCCTAAAACACACTTTTTTTTTACCCATAAGCAAAGACATTAGAATTATACTATAGCCAGTAGAAGAGGATTTTCAGCAGTTACAATCAGCCAGCACCTTCATTTTTATTTTGGACTAGTATTAGTAGATCACTTTGAAATGTGCTGAAAACTGAAAGGCAATTGTTTTAAGAAGATAATTTTCTTGGTAGTTGATAGAGTGTTTGGTTTGGGTCACAATGATAGACAAGGTAACGCAGTTTTTACTTTCCAAGGCTGGGCTCAGATCAGTTGGATGCCAAGAGACCACCTTTGAATAATGTTAAAGGCAGGTGACACCTAAGCCTGGGAATGTTTCCTTGGGAACAAGCATGAAGTAGAATGTACAAGTCTAGTAAAGGAGTTGGAAATGTAGGATATTACATCCTTCACTTGATCTAACATCCCCCTGCATACTTTGTGACACTTACTTGGAGAGAAAAATGAAAGGTTTGGATTCTTTTCTTTATGTGTGTGACAACTAAAAAAAAAAAAAATCTATGCTTTGAAAAAGACAATAGAACTCCCCTCCATGCAAAGAGAAATCCTTTTTCCACTAAAGTAGACTGTGATTCTTTGTTTATGTCTGAGACTTAACTGCAATTGTGGATCCTAAAAATAGAAAGAAACAAGTGATGTGAACAAATGCAGCCTGGAGTAGAATCCAATCAAGGGACAACCAGACACTGACAATAGGGTATTTCCTTATGATTCTAACTGCTGTGACTTACAGTAAATGCAACCTCTGTTGAGTAAAAGAAAAAAAAAATAGCAAAGGATTATAAATTTCAAACTGGAGTGCTGTGTGGTTTGACAGCGTAGCCCAAATTCTCCACTTTCTTTTACCAGTTTAAATGAAATGCGGTATACATCTGTTAAAACAGAATAAGAATCAAGCACTTTCAATATGCATTTTGAAGAATCTCCTTTAGCCATACGGTTTATTTTAGAAGCTTAAGAAATTTTCTGACTCAGACATTTGTCCTTAATAGGAGTTTCTCACAGGGTGAGTTAAAATGCTGTGATTTATTTTAACAAGTCTTTTCTTGTAACTGAATAAATCCTTCTGAATACGGAAGTTTTTTTAACTGTTCAAGATGGTAAGTATTAAAGACATTGCCATTTTCCATTGTTTTGTTTTTATGAAAGAAAATAGACTCAGTACATCAATCTATTAATCACTTACCTGCTCAGGTAGTAACTGAATGCCCTGGTGTACCAATATTGAAGCTCTCTTGCAATTTAATTTAGTTTATCTGAGTTGATAGTATTTTAGTTTTTTTCTCTTTTGGTTGTACCTCATCTTATGACCAAGGACCAGCATCTAACCTTATTCATTGTTATTTTGCACAGAGAGTTCTGTAAAGAGGCTGCAAAGAAGCAAATAAAAAAGGAAGTGGAGATTCTTTTAGTACAAGGTAACCTTGGGTTGTTCCATGCCCAAGTTGACAGCGTCAGCTTGTCTAGTTGACTTCGTTGTCTGTGTGGGCTAGAGATAAAGGGCTTGTGGTTGGAACCTGTTGCAATTAGATGCTGTCTTCCCTCATATAATATATATATTATATTCCCTCATAACAATATATATATATATTTTCCATTTGAATATATTCAGATTGAAATTTACATCCAGAAAACATAATACCATTAAAAAGCTTGTTTTCCCACTTTGTGTCCCTCAGTTTGGAAGTGGAAAATACAACTGGCAAACAAATCAGTTCTTCTGAGATGAACAACTAGCTGGGATATGCCAATTAAGATTTCAAGTTTGAAAGTGTTAAAATTCATTAACAATCCCCCAAACCCATTGTAAATTGCCTTACCACTTGTAATTGCTGGAACAGTGCACAGGTGATTCTTACAGCAATGATAATGATATAGATTGGCAAAACATTGTCAGCTATCATCTTCATGTGATGGGATAGCATGACCTCATATATTTTCAGCAGGGGCAACGACAGTATTTCTTAGAAGTCAGGTAAATCAGCTTCTGGGTTGTTCAAGCATCTGCACAGTACTTTAAAAACAAATAGCAGCTGTTTCACTGAGATTATAGGGTAGAGAACTCTTTGGGTACCTTATGGCTGATGTCTTCATTTCTGCTCCCAGTGGATGTGTGAATACAACATCTTATCTGACATAAATTCAATTATGGGCAGGTCTGCCATAGAAGAATAAGTCCTGAGCATATACTAATTGACTGAATAGGAACTGGAGCATATAATGCGACTTCATTTTTTACCCCCTCAGGTACACTAAGTGAATGCCACGTAGGAGAAAGGGGACTTTTAGAATTAAAGATCTCAAATACCTACGGATACCCCATAAAATATTAAATGGCTTTAATTTTTTTTTGTTATGGGATAAATATAAGGATTATATACATGCAAGGAAAAAGTGATATTGACAGGACTATTAAAACCAAGCACATGTCTATGTCTCTGGTAGATTTTTCACACCAACATGATCGAATAAGTGAATGAGATTAAATTTCTCATCTTGACTCTGCAAAATTCTAGGTCTGCTGTATACACAAAATGTCAGTTCTCATTAGTCTGATGTTGCTTCCAGATTTGTATTTTGTATGTGTCTACTCTCAGAAAATATGCTATTTGGGAATTATTAAAGGCAGCAAAATATCTAGCCTTCTACTACAGAAAGAACCACAACACAAAGTACTTGGACATCCCCCTTTCCCCCTTAAAAACAATAAAAAAGAATTACTTATATATACCTTTTATCTATCAGGTAGATAGAATTGTGGCTTTGGTAATAATCAAACTATGCCTAATATTGATGCTTGTACTAAAGTTGAATAGGTGTTGTGGTCTTACCCAGCTGGAGCCGGCTGGAGCTGGCTCTTATCTAACATGGGGCAGCTTCTGGAATCTTCTCACAGAAGCCTCCCCTGTGGCCCCCCTGCTACCAAACCTTTACCATGTAAACCCAATACATTCCACCCCTCGCCTCAGTGAAAACCATATTTAAGAATTATCATTAAAATATACTTTCGCATTATCACAATCTTCAGTTACATCAAAAAAAAAACCAAAACCTCCCCACACCAAAATTAACATAACATCATCACAACACTGACATAGTGGACAATTTACACACACTCAACCTCTCATGCTTTCAACACATTACTACAACACACATTCTTCAAAATCATTACATCACAAATTCTTCACAACTATTACATTCTTAGACAATGTCCACTCCATGTTTTACCCATTACTTCTTCCAATTATCATCCTTATCTCAAATTCCTCGAGCCCCACGTTTGGCACCAAAAACAACTGTGGTGGTTTTACCCTGCTGAGCAGCCAAACTCCACCACAACCACTCTCTCACTCCCCCTCCTCAAAAAAGGAGGGGAAGAAGTATGACGGAAAGGGGAAAACAAACAAACAAACCACCTCATGGGTTGAGATAAGGATAATTTAATTAAAGGGAAAAGAAAGAGGGGGAAAAAAAAACAAAAAACAAAAAACAAGCAAAGGCTGTGCAGAAGCATAGAAAGAAATAATTCTCTACTTCCCTTTGATGAGTGGTGTTTGGCCACGTCCTGGGAAGCAGGGCCTCAATACACGTAGCGGTTGTTCAGGAGGACAGACGTCTTCATAACAAGAGCCCCCCCCCTTCTCCTTCCCCTTTCCCAGCTGTTATTGCTGAGTGTGACACCACATGGTGTGGGATATCCCTTTGGTGGGTTCAGGTCAGCTGCCCTGGTGATGTCCCCTCCCAGCCGCTGCCCACCCCCAGCCCACTGGGTTTGGGGGGTTTGGAGTCTGGGTGCGGTGCCAGCGCTGCTCAGCAGTAGATAAAACACTGGTGTGATATCAGTACTGTTCTAGCTACAAGTGCAGAGCACAGCGCTGTATGGGCTGCTGTGGGGAAATTTAACTCCGTCTTGGCCAGACCCAGTCCAATAGGATGCAAATATTCATCCTTTAATATTTGATCCAAATTTAAAATATGAAAAAATCATATTTTCCAACAGTGAGACTGCATGTTAAATTCATATACAAGTTATTCATCTGGCAATAATTCCAAGCTAGGTAACATCTACAGTATGTCTGCATAAGGCAGATATCGGGAGAGTTCTCTGCATCAGTCTGGCTTTTGAATACTGTTAGAGTGAAAATTGACTAGCACAGAAGATGGAGATTAATTTAGGCACCAATTAACTTTTCTTTTGCTTTTGAACATCATTATATTGAAAAAAATCTACTAGTTATTGCCATTATTAATTTCTATGACTATATATATGGTAAAAAAAAGTCAGATATAGAGCACTTATGTGGGGTCTTGACTGCCATTTCTTTCTTTGATATGCATTACTTAGCAGTTCTTAATACCACAGTCATATCTGCAACACTGAAACAAATTTTATT
Source organism: Chauna torquata (assembly GCA_013399475.1). Taxonomy (NCBI): domain Eukaryota; kingdom Metazoa; phylum Chordata; class Aves; order Anseriformes; family Anhimidae; genus Chauna; species Chauna torquata. The sequence continues at coordinate 30,855 of VXAL01019869.1, read as the reverse complement.
TTTATAAATTTCACAAAAGGGTTAGAATTTATAAATACATGACTTGCAATCTTCCTGTGACCAAAAGGATTGAGTGAAAAGGGGCTATTGCAAACACATCCACCTTCAATCAAAAATGAATATGGAGAGCCTGTTTATGTATATAACTTCAGTTCCCATAAGCTACTCTGCAGTGTAACAACTGTTGTCATGAAAAGCAGTGGGTACCTGGGGGGAAACAGGGAGACAGGATTAAGCCACTAGAGCAGTGAGAGCTTGCAGAAACTCACCCTTGCAGCCCTGCTCTTTCTTTTTAAAATAGACTTCTTTTTCCTGCCACTCCCTCCAATAACTTTGAAAGCAGGTGGCATCTAGCAACTTTCTCTGAGTTTTAACCTTTTTTCTTCCCAGCAGAGTCAACAGTAGTATATTTCAGAGGAACTACTCTCCTCATTTTGTTTGTTCACTCTTGTTCACAATATTCCCCATATATTTATTTTTATTTATTTTTACACTTTATCCAGAGCTTTGTGGCAACCTGATCCATGTTTTATCCTCACTTTCTCTGATTGTCACAAACTGCTGTGTATATGAGTCTCTTTTATTTCATGAGAATTTGACTAGTTCACTTAGACTACTGCAGAACATAAAAACCTTTTACTCTTAAAAAAAAAAAAAAAGAAAAAAAAGGAAAAAAGAAAAATTAGCAGATAAACAAAGGATGTTTTATTTTGCCTAAGAGGTAAGACTGTCATCAAAATACCCGTGTTTCTCAAACATATGTACACAGTCCTACTGAAGAAGTAGAGCTGAATTCAGAAGTCATGCATAAAGTAAAAGTGAGGAGTAATGCAGACTATATGTTTTATAGTTGACCGTGTTATGTTTACTCAGAAGGTGGGATACTGAAAATAATGGAAACAATCCAGACAGTTCAATTGCTTTTCAATATAATCTCCCTTCTTTGAGTTAGCATGAGGCAGCAGGTGTCTGCTTTGTGTTTCTGCTGACTCAGGAGCATACTGTCTTCAAACACATGGACCCAGGCAGATCAGTAATTAACACAGCTAAACTGTCTTGGAGCTGAACTAGCTTACACAGAGGCTCTACTTTTGCATGGTTTGTCTTCAAACTCACCAGTGCACCCACAACTAACAGAGAATTACCTTACAGTTGTGTCTACTTCTTCTCTCTCTCCTTCAAAGTTAACTCACATCATAAACAGCTGTGAGAAAACATAATTTATGGAAGGAGATGCTTTAGCTTACCCAACTCCTTTCAACTACTTTGTATGAGAGTTATATTGTGTTACATTGCCTTTCACTTTATGGAGAACAGAGTATGAAATACTGAGGGAATTCAAGTGAATATTATGAGATCTATCTTACAGCACCTTACATATCACTTCTGAATTTGGCTCGCAGGCCTGCTGACTGAGAAGAGAGAACAAGACATCCGCAGCAGCCAGCAAATGAAACAACAGTTTAACATCGGGGGAAAACATTAGGGCAGACAGTGTTGTAATGTGAATAACTAAATCAGTAACTTGATAGGAAACAGAAAAACAGCCTCAGACTTAAGTGAGACAGCAGATATGCAAATATGACATGCAACTAAAGTTAGTCTTAAATCCCAAACTGTAGGGTACGGGCATATTAAATTATCACTGTCAAAAATGACTTGTTTGGGGAAATTATATTTACAGAAGTCAGTTCTCTTTCTCCAAACCTGGAGTGCACTGAGGTATTGCTGGCTAAGCTGCCCCAGCTCCTCCCTAGCTTTAAAGGGGCCACACTATTCAGACTGTTGTCATGCTGGTTAGTTTGGATGACTGTTTGGCATCCTCAGAAAAAACCTGATACGAATACCTAGAGTTACGACTTTCACTGAGTTACAACTTGAAGAATTAAGCACAGGAGTTCCTATATGCTGGAAAATATGCCGTGTCATTCAATAACATTTAGTGATCTTCAGAAAGTCATGTAGATCTAATGCATTAGACATCACTATCTAGATTGGCTGTATACACCAGTAAGCAGAAATGTAATTTATAATGATAAAACAATTAAATTAATAAAATGCTTTTATTATTGAAAATAAACTTATTCTATAAGAAATTTTCATACAAAGTCCTGCCTAAAGTAACTTTTGAAAAATAAAAAAAAAAGATTAAATAAATAAACTGCTGAGGTTGATGTGATTGAAAGTGTCTCTTTCTGAAAATTAAGCTCACCATTCAACTCAAAACACAGTTTTACACAAACAGTGCAAAGAATAGGAAAGTATGCATCCTACATAACAATTTATATGCCAAGGATTCCATACCTATCTGGACTGCAAACTCTTTTGAGAAAATTTCTGCATAATTTCCTTAAGAGGCACTTCACACTTTGTTGTTTTATTTGCTATATTATTTTGAATGGTTCATTGAGAAGTTTTTTTTCCCTCCCAAACTATAAACTGGGGAAATTAGTAATATATGAGTCATTTTTTTGAAAAAATACACTTGATAAAGTTATGTTACATGAAGTCTATTGATTATCTTCACCAATATGCACAAATCATTTAATCTCTATGACTGAATGAATATACTCCTTTCATGAACAGGCATGTTTATGACCACGTACAAGAAGTAACAAAAGAGACACAGGCTTTTTTTTACGCATAAGTGCACACAGAGCTGTCAGACATTTCAAGAACTGAAACTCCAAACCTTACTACTTGATTATTTTGAAATGTATTTCAGACTATCTAAAATAAAATAATATAATATCCTGTGATTTAAAAGTATCCTCGGAATCTTGAATCTAAGGGTTAAGGAAAAATGTGGTTTATCAGGAAATTTAATAAGTGTACTACAAATATTTATTCTAGATTAATGGTACTAGACTTTTAGCAAAGCCAAAGAAATACTGTCAGAAAATATGTCATTTGATACCTCTTGCTAACTTTATCAAACTAATAAATGCAGGTTACTAAGAAATATGTACCTGTGTAATAAAATAATGCAGCTTGCTGCCAAAAGTTTCTTGCATGTTACTGCTGGAATGCATAATGGTAAGAAACTGTGGTAACTTATCTACTAATGCTTTTGGAAATCTAATAGGCATACTGCTGATATTTGCCAGCCCAACTTGTTTTTGTAATTTAGAGATGGAATCTAAGCAGCAGCTGGACAGCAGCTTACCAGGAAGGCTCATGCCTGCTGAATTTGCTTTGTGTAATTTTATTATTATGGCTTGTTTCATATAGCCAATTACTCACTTTGCATTGTCTTGATTTATCTAAAAATGTAAATAACAGTGTTTTCTAGCTTTCCTCTTCCAGTTCTGCTGTTAAAAGTCATTGGTGTTCTTTAGACTTTTTTTTTTTTTTTTTTCTGTTGATACTCCCTAAAACTCTGTTTGCAACAATTTCTGGTTATGCCTGAAATATCAGCTTTGGAAGTAGACACCTAAAAAAGAAACTTCACAAGTCCTTCTAGTCACTGGACAATATAAAGAGTCACAAATTTTATTTAACTCTCAGAGAATTCGTTGAGTACAGTCAGTTCAGGGCTAGAAAGGAAGACCATGTTTAGACTGATTTTATTATTGTGACTCTTTTTTTCACTGTAAAAGATTTTAAATTAACTTTTTCAGCTGTTTCTACTCAAACTTTTTCTGTTCTCTGCCAGATTGATTCTTTGGTAACTGTTCACAAGCCCAACAATGATCTTCCAAACTTATTATATGCATGAACATTATTAAAACCAAGATGATGCTTTTTTGAAAAAAGAGAGGCTGAACTAACCAAAATTTTGAGTAGAGAAATCTGAATGAGTGATCAAGCAAACTAGATAAGTATTTTGATATTCTAAGTACTTTATTCCATCTCCAGATAAGCTGTAGACAAGACGACCCAGAAAACCCATGTGAGGAAGAGACATGTAGGACAGATATGCCAGAAGTTTTGAGAACTTAGTTCCCGAAGTCTAGGAGGCTTTATGGTTATATCTGTCTATACAGGTATATCATTAGGAACTAATTTGGTGTGAGAGAATCAACTGGTCAAAGCAGCAGTGCTCAGACAGACCCTATGCCTACAAACCAGCATAGGCCAAGAATAATTTAGAGTGAATGAAATATCTGCACTCTCTGAGCAGCTCTACGTGTGGTCTTTGAACATTTTCAAAGGAACAGCTTTTGGCTTGGACCCTTATGTACCTGTCAGAGGTTCGAGCACAGTTGACATGCATCTTTGTTGGAACTTCTGTTTGATTTTTGCATGGTAGGAATCCAGTTCATGAGTATCGTAGCTATGCTGTGAACTGGATCAACATAGTAAGAGTAGATAATTTGCCTCAAAACCACATTACTAGACTGAGCCAAAATGCTAATGTGGATGCAGCTGATGTGGAGTACATGACAACTACAGTTTGTCAGAGGATTGTACCTTGGTACCTTGTCCAGCCTGAGGTGGATGGATTATCAAGTGAATATCCCCATAATTGGTTGAATTCATACGTCTGCAGTGCAGCATGAATTTGTCAAGCTTTTTTAAGAAACATAGCAGATTATGTCTCTGGAGCAGGATTAATTATGCTAGTATGAACTACCTGATGTGAAAAATGCAAGAGACATGCAACAGAAAAAAGTTCAACCTGAATGATTCATATCTGGAATAATTTTAAAAGTTTAAATAAACACAAGCTCATTGAAAAAGAAGTGTAAACTGCGTTCAGGGAATTTTATCTGTAAACATAATTTGTACATAAGTATCTGTATCCATATGTAACAGATATAGCTACAATACTTTCTTACTAAAAACTTTAATCATCTTGAGGGCATTAGCTAATTAATGCCACAGGAAAACCCTAAATAATAGCTACTGAAAAGGTACCATTCTGCTAACTAAACAGATCAGGTTTTGGTTGTCTGTGTCTGGCACCTGGGTATGGGTTAGATATTAACATTAACATCGACTCTACATAGAAACTGTGCTGTCAATCTGAGTGGTATTTCTGGAGACTGAAAGACAGGGAAATTGAACTATTCACTCATTTTTTAGATGCCACTTATTCAGTTTGTAAGGCAATATACCAATTGGTCATATTGCTGCTACTGCCTGCACGGTACTTTTGTCAAGTCAAATACCTTTTGCCTATTGCTGCAGCTGGGTCTGTAGTCATCACTAGAGCAGCTGGACTTGTCTCTCTGCAGATAAGACATGAAAGAAGACAAAAGGTTTCAGATTATTGTTTTAGTGAAAAGCAGCAGGTGAGCTGTGAGATACAGTACAACTACTATACTCCAGAGCAGAGCAATGAAAAAAAAAAAGACTGTGGTATGTGAGCATGCTGATCTGAACATGCTGATTTCTCTTGCAAATGCATTACAGACAAAAAGTCAGAACATTTATTTTGAAATGTTTAAGAATAACATGAGTAAAGGCAGTAATTTATCCGTAAAGGAGATGTAATAATGATATAGAATATTAATACAAATAACTTCTAACTTAACCCACAAAGCAAATGTTTTTATTTATTTTAGGTATCCCATGGTAGAGGACCTACTGTTAGTGTTTATCTGTGACCTGCATTGCCAGTGGACAATTATGCTCTTTGGATTTTAATAATGCTCAGCATGCTCCCAAGGGATCAATGGTAAAGCTGTCATTGATTTCAAGAGAGGAGATCAAGACTGACTAAACACTTCTGAACATTCATTCGGACTTCCTTTGAATTCAATTCAAGAACTGTACACATACTGCCTTCACATTTCATACATAAACCAATTTGGGGAGATATACAAATTAATGAAAAATAACAGAGAAATGTCAGTCAATTGCTCCTGTTTACTTCCATCTATGATAAAAAAATAAGAGGGCATTCAATGTTAAAAGAGCTACTTTTAAAATGTAGAGGAAACCAAATGTTTACATATGGAATTACTGTGTGGAACTGATTAACACAACACAGGAATTGGGTAGACAGCCTAGTAAATTTAAAAAGCATATTCCACCATCACATAAATGAGAAAAGCATTCTCCTAATGCTTCTAGGATAAAATCTTAAGGGCTATCAGTCATGTTACAGAACGTAACTTGTTCAATAATTAGGATCAGGAAGAAATGTTTCCTTTGGTTTTCTGTGGAGGTGTAATATATCTAATGCAGACCATACTGAATGATTCAAAAGCAATTTTGAAACTTTACAGTGAGGCCACTTTTTACAATAAATGGGAAAAAATAAGCTGAAAAACATGGATTAATGGTTTGTAATGGTTCTGGGTGTTTTATTTTCTTTTGTTAGAAGTATGGAGAGGATGATAGTCAATAGTTTACAAATGGATAAAACAACAACAATCAGAAAATGGAGCTAGAATATGCAGCTGTAAATAGACTTTCATTCTTTTATTTAACAGCTTGTAGAAACTTAGTTTTCTCCATTAATTTTTGGTCTTTTATTCACTACATAGCATGTCCAAACATGTGAGAGAAAACTTAAATATTGGGCTTCTTTGAATCTGAGATATATGACAGAGTGTGAATCTGCATTTGAACACCTCTTTGCAGCAGTAGAGAAATCTTACTGAATGCACAATGTCTGGTAACATTCCAGAAATCTGTGAATAAAATTCCAAGACTTTCTGTCTCATCTTACCCAGGGGTCAAGATGACTGCAATAGTTCATTTGTTGTCTTTTGTTATGTGTACAGGACTTCTATTGCCCTTTTCAATGTTACCTCTGCCTATTTTTTGTGTAAAATCTTCTATCTACATTTTTCATTCTTTGGAGCACTTATTTCACCTCACAACTTCCTGCTGCTATCTTATTTGTGCAATGTTGAGAATCAGTAATGTATTCTGAGTTTCAAGTACCACAGCAAGTTGAGTTTCCTTTTCTGCTCAGAAGCTGCAGATGGTTTTGTGAACATTTTTTTTTTTCAAGCCATGTAACATTTTAACACCTTGTAATTCTTACCAAGAAAAGAAAGAGAGAATGAATTTCCTCATGCATCTTCAAATAGCATTTTTGTTGCTTGCGATGACCATTTATGCTTTAGGTCACTATTTATTTTAATTAAGTTTAGATAAAACCTTCCAAGGTACGTGAGTTAAGAATTAAGTCCATCATTACTTTTCCAGTATAGGTTTTTCTTTTCTTTTCCTTAATCATTTATTCCAGATAGGATTACCTGAATATTTTTCTTTTGGAGATAAAGTGAGGAAATAATGCAGTACTTCATTGGTTTAATGACACAGAGTTTCATGCCAGCACGTGAAAGATTGGAAAGACCATTTAACAGAGTTCAGAGACAGAAAGTTTATGCCTGTATTTGATTCTACCCTACTATATGAATTTAAAATGTATTTAATGAATGAATTTGATCAAATTTAATGAGTATTCTGCATATCAAAAATACTTTCATTCACAGAAAGTGTACAGCAACAAAGCTATGACACTTTTTTCTCTGTAACAGTAGTGTAGGCCAAAAAGACAAACAACTATTTTAAGCTGGCAAATGCCAGTGTAAGTGAAGAGTAGATATAATAGTTTAAATATAGTAAGATAGCATATATACAAGTTCAAATGTAGGAAAAAGTCTTATTAACATAAATTTCTTCCATCCCACCCACATTTTTATTTTCAATATTTTGTGTGGAATAGGTTATTTGCAAGGGAATTATGGATTAGATGCTCAGACCAGAGGAATATCCCATACACTTGAGGTTGTATGAAGGCAATAATTCATCTGTTAGAGAGGTGAAATACATGTATGTGAATCTCTTTGTGATTTATGTTTATTTTGTTTGGGTAAACCAACTTTAATAAAGTGGTTTTCTAGATGAAGTTTCTTCACTCTGATTATACTGCAAAGCATTTATAGCTGCCCTCAGCTAGACTTCAGACTTCGTGAGATATCTATGATTTTATGGCATGAGGCAAAACAAATTATCTGATAGAAAATTAGACTTTCAGAGGGCTTTAGAGTTGATAGGATATTAAAAGTGATGAGTTCAAGACCTATTGAAGCAGAAACCTAGCAGTTTTGTTGGAGTAGCTGGCAGATGGAATGACACATGATAATGACACATGATGATAATGAGGGTATTCAAAAGAAATCTGAAGAACAGATTTGATTGCTTAAGATTGTAAACTTCAACTTAATATTGTAGTTATTCTTACTGAAGGCTTTCTGGGCTACACCCAAACTATTTTTTTTTGAAACTGAACATATTTTCTGCATACACTATACTACTACTTATCTATTTGGAACCCTTTAGACCCCAATTTAAAAGTAATTAACCTTAAATCAATACAGACACATGCAGGTTTTTTCTACACTAATAAAAAGCTGTATTTACACTACTATTTTTTCTTGCATGAATGTGGTTTTCAGGTTATAACTTTCATTAGCTCTTCAAGATAGCTATAAGCATTTCTTAATTAATTCAGTCTAGTCATCCACCTCCTTCTGAATAGTAGCAGATGTCAGATATCTCACCACTGGGGAACAATTTGGTGATTTATATTCTGAGTATATTTGGAGTTTATCTTATTCTAGTTCCACACATTTGCCTGTACTGGAACTAAAAACATCACAAATAGTACAGAAATAAATACAAATTACTTGTCTATTGAAAATAAGAATGATTCTGACTTTCCTGTTTCCTTCTGCTTCAGAAGAAAAAAAAAAGTTTGAACTTAAAAAAGTCATACCTCAAACTTCTATTTCCACTTTTTTGTTAAAAAAGTCTTTGATAAAATATTGATGAAGAACAGTAATAAATGTACGCGATTTGAAACAGGGATTTACAGAATAAATTTTGTTCATCCTCAGAAGTTTACTGCATTTTATATAGTAATACTTCTAAAAGAACTGCCATATATATTCCTTGGTTTGTTCATGCTGTAGTATGGAATTTCACATTACTGATGTGAAAGAAAGAGAGGATTCCTCTGGATGGAAACGTTCAAGTAAGATAATACATATCATTGCCAAGAACACTAAATTTATACTCTCTGACATTCATTATTTTTTTTTTACTCTTGAAGTATTCCAATTATGTTACATATTCAACTGATTGAATTACAGTTATTATTTAGTATCTTTGTCAGTGACATGGACAGTGAGATTGAGTGCACCCTCAGCAAGTCTGCAGACGACACTAAGCTGAGTGGTTCATTTGACACATTGGAGGGAAGGGATGCCATCCAGAGGGACCTTGACAGGCTTGAGAGGTGGGCCCATGTGAACATCATGATGTTCAACAAGGCCAAATGCAAGGTCCTGCATCTGGGTTGGGGCAAACCCAAGCATGAATACAGGCTAGGTGATGAGTGGATTGAAAGCAGCCCTGTGGAGAAGGACTTGGGGGTGTTGGTGGATGGAAAAATGAACTTGAGCCGGCAATGTCCGCTTGCAGCCCAGAAAGCCAATCGTATCCTGGGCTGCATCAAAAGAAGCGTGGCCATCAGGTCAAGAGAGGTGATTCTCTCCCTCTACTCCACCCTTGTGAGACCCCCATCTGGACCCTGGCAGGAGAAAGACATGGACATGTTGTAGCGAGTCCAGAGGAGGGCCATGAAGATGATTGGAGGGCTGGAGCACCCCTGCTATAAAGACAGGCTGAGGGAAGTGGGGTTGTTCAGCCTAGAGAAGGCTCCAGGGAGACCTTGTAGTGGCCTTCCAGTACTTAAAGGGGGCCTACAGGAAAGATGGGGAGAGACTCTTTATCAGGGAGTGCAGTGATAGGACAAGTGGTAATGATTTTAAACTAAAAGAGGGTAGATACAGATTAGACATTAGGAAGAAATTCTTTACTATAAGGGTGGTGAGGCACCAAAACATGTTGCCTAGAGAAGTTTTGTATGTGCGCATCCCTGGAAGTGCTCAAGGCTAGATCTAGTGGAAGGTGTCCCTGTCCATGGAAGGAGGGTTGGAACTAGATGATCTTTAAGGTCCCTTCCACCTCAAACCATTCTATAAAAATATATATGTATATATATATTTAAAAGATATTGCATTTAGGTTTTTGATTTAACAGAAACATGTGCAGAAGCAACACCACATATTGGCAAAACATCTGAGGATATTGGTGCAGTAATCTTGCTAAACTAATTTATCAAACTAAATGCAATATTGCAGTTATGTTGAACAGTTCTTGTGCACAACTACCTTCATTAAGAAAGCTCTTTAGTAGTATCCCTGGAATGGCTATTTCATTGCTACGGCACTTAAACTTTCTAACTTGAAAGGTGCTCCCTCTTCCAAAGAGTTTTAAACCAACCATTCACTCAGGCATACATGGCTTTTCCATAGATTTTGATATTCAGATTAGACTGTGAGTAAAATCTTATTCAAGAACAAATGAGATGAATACACTATAAACTGCAGGTCAAATGTGATTAAAGATGAGTTTAGAACAAATTTAGAGCAAATGTGTACTAGAAAATACTTTAGTGCTTAACCTAAGTGATTGATTCCAATGGGAGTTAGGAATTAAAATACTAAAAAAAAAAAAAAAAAAAAAAAAAAAAAAAAAAAAAAAAATTACTAGACACCTGTCTTTCTCTTTATGCACCCAGATGTCTTTTAAAATTGATCATTTGGCTCATGGCTTTCTAAAGCATGAAGGCATTACCACAGGTTACAAATTCCTTCTGAAAGAAGGTTTACTAGCTTAGATGTGTAGTATAAACACAGTATATGGACAGTCAAGTTTTTTTCTTGCGCATGAAGTCACACTGTGTCATGTGAATGTATTGTACTGTACCAAGTCTATCCCCAATATATGCAGCAGATTTTTCTCAGGAATGTAGATATACGGTACACTCCACTGATTTTCAGGGTATGCCATCAGGCATATTATTAACACGGTGTTCTCTATTGAGTATAGTCACAAAAAATGTAGGATATTTAAAATCACTTTCCTCTACATTAACTTTAGCGAAATATTAAGACAAAGGAACATGGTGCAATCTATCTCCTCTAGAACGTCAGCTAGGGCAAAAGTAACCAGATTCCAGTTAGCCAACATTACACATGCATAAAAACATTGATGGCAATAGGGTGCCACAGGTGTCATTGAAAATGTAATCAGAAGACAATGAAGCTACACATTTGTAATTGACGTATAATTTGGCTTGCAGAATTTCTATTACTTTATTAAAGGAAGGAGGCAGGTTGGCTTTCAGGTTAAGTTTGTATGGCTGGCAGTTAATTTCCTTTGATATTCATTACTAGCACTTTTAATATTGGAATCACTGAGGCATAGTGAACAGAGAATCTCTGATAGCATATTAAAATAACCATTTTCAAGGTAGAATTGCATTTTAAATAAACCTGCCCTGTGGCTGAGGAAAATAATAATAAATCTTATCCCATAATAACACAATTTGGAGAATACAGCTGTAAGTTTAAAAGAGGAAGGGAAATCATGTATAAGTGCTATAGGAAAGAATTGCTTTCTTATAACTCGGTCATTTATGAAGGAAATAATATCACTAACTGACTTTGAATTCAGACTCTGTGTTCCCTGTCCTCCCAGTCTGCTGCTACAAGGGGCTACAAGCACCTGCTTTCAAATAGGTGGAATGGGACATGAGAAAATAGTAGGCTTTCTTACAGATGCTTTATTTACAACTGTATGAGGAAATGCCTCTGTGATTTAAATATTTAAAAGGTCTATGCTGAAGTAAATCCTGGGCTCATCTAATCCAGAATCTTTTTTGTGTCTCCACAGAGTACTGGAGACAGTCACAAAATATCTCATAGGCAGGGATGCTATAATCTGGTTTGTAAAAGACTTTGACTAAATTCCAGTGTTTACAGATTAATGTTAATAGATGGAACTTGATCATTTTTTAAAAGTCTAATTTTTTGTAACTCCAGGTCTGCTGTCCTTTCTGGCCAACAGAAAATATAATTGAGTGACAGAAATATGAATGTCAGCAGAAATGCTTGTTTTGAAACTACTTTTCTTAATCCAGGGAGAATAAAAGTCTCCATCTGATGATGATGATGATGATGATGATGATGATTTCCCTTCATGCAATTTGAAATTTCAGTGACACAATCTTCTATGGGTTGTATTAGTCAAATAAAAAATAACAACAGTGGCAGAAAAGGAATTAAGTAAATAGATAAATCAAGATTTGCATTTTAGAATATAATATGGTATAATGATTTCTGAAGAACACTTTACCCTCTCAGTCCTACAGCTACAGGTAAAATTGTAGCCAGCCTTCTCATAGTAATAGTTGTCTTCTCTGTGCATTACTTTCTATAGTGAATGTCTTTCCTTCTTGCTTGTAGCATGAAGACCTCAATTTAAAAAGCCTGAATGCCTGGTTGGTACTTACTAAAACAGAATCCCTTCTCTGCTATACAGTGCAGAACTGCTACTGAGATTGAGATTTGCCTTTTGGTGTTACGATGAAAGCAGCTATCTCAAAGACACAGTTCAGATGAAAATTCAGAATGTGTTTGTTTTTATGTTGCTTCTGAACACTTTTTTCTTTAAGAAAACATAAGTTGTTCAATTTGAAGGTTTTCATGTCAAATGAAACCTGCCCTTCAAGCAGGGCATGAATTTGTTTTTTCTTTTTCATTTTTTTTCCTCCCTCTTTTTACCATATTACAGATAAGAATACCAATATTCATAGCACCCACAAGCAGATTATTTCTAAGTAACATTCATCTTTGGAATGTTTGCCCTCTCAGTTGTAGAGTTTCTCAAGGAACTTCATTTAGTCAAAGTCTGCAAAAGTATTGGTTTGAGGGAAGAGAAGGCAGCACAGAGGGCTGTGTGCCAGGGCTGGGTGGCAGTGGGATGCAAGAGTAAAGGAGTGCACCTTGCGGTGGGCTCCAGCAGGTTACCCTACCTGCAGCTGCACTGCCATACTGCCTCCACTCTATGACCCCATATGCCATATTCAGTTGATCAGTAGATCAAACATCAGTCTGGTTCAGTGGTGTCAGTGACGCAGTATGCTAGCAGTACTTCAGCCAAAGATCAGCCAGTACTGTAAAGCATTTAAAGCCACAAGGAATGAAAATGAGACCATAGGGTCTCTGTTGTAGAAGCATGAGATGTATCTTATACTAACACATTTTCATGAATCACATATGTGGTTGCCATTTCTCCACTAAATGGGGTACAGATTATTCCCTTTGTGCACAGATCCAAAACAGGACGAGTAGGAAAGACTGAATACACTTCGGAAGTTTTAGAAGATGAGGAACACACCCAGCCTAAGAAGAGCAGTTGCAGCCTCAGGAGTTTCCTCTGACTCAGCAGAACAGCAAGCTGTACCCAGTGCAAACTACAGTGTAAATATTAACAACTGAACCAGTAGGCGCAATTGAACTCCTGGTATGTTCCTTAGTCTTGATTTAGCGGAATACATTTTTTCCAAACACAAAAACCTTATCTACAAGTAGACTATGTATCTAACAGAAATAAGCTGGCTTACCTTGATCTCTGCCTCCATCCACCAACATCCTATGAAGATCAAATAAAAATCTAGCAGAACGCTTACTGGTGGTCTTGGAGTCCATGTCCCAAGAAAGAGGTAGAGGCAGGGTGCAAACGCATGCTGGAGATCACTCAGCAACAGGAAACAGTAAAGATATGAGTAGTCCAATGCCCTAAATTCTTTTGGGAACGGTGAGCATGACATTTTTGTGCCTTACCTATATTTGTATTTGAGTTCACATCAAACTCAGTATCTGAGAACAATGTAGCATGGTGTGGGATAGTTTTCCCAGGTTCATCGTGTCAATCTTAGCATTTCCTCCAAGAATTGTTTGTGTGGCTTCTTATATACACAGCTTTTTTATGTTTTGGCGTTCCTGTGCATTTCTCTTTTATAATGTACAAAGGCCAGAACACATGATAATTTGTCTCAATACCTGCTGAATACTTATGTTTGTATGAATCTCAAAAATTATAATAAAATACTTCCAGTTCAATCAATCAAACTTGCTTTTAAGAATAAGTTAGAACAGTAACAGTAGAAAGATGGAAAAATCTTGGAAGGATCACTGCAAGGTCATCTCACAGACTCTTTTGACACAACACAGAATTCCTTCTGTTTATATATTTTCTAGTGCATATTTACCTAATCCCTTTTCAAAACCCTCAGAGACATATACTTTAGACTTACTCAACCAACTGTTCTCATGCTTTATGTTTTTACTTTACCTTTCCTTAACATTTACTCTCCTTTTTGATATAATTAAATCTATTATTTCTTTTCATACATGACAGACATGGAAATCATTACTCCTATAGTCTTTGAAGCCACATTTGTTTACCTGTAAATCACTCTTCTTTAGGATAAATAACACATTTCCTTTCAGTTATTTCCTGGGGATAATATTTGCTCTTTTTATTGCTCTTCTCTGGCCTGTATTTCAGTGTATATCATCTCAAAGCTCACCATCCAAAACTGGATGAAATACTGCAGTTCAGGACCAACCTGGAAAGGGGGAAAATAACTTCACGACTTTTCCAGGAAAAGTTCCTCTTTCTGTCTACTATAAGACATAGTTGCATTGCAGTCATTAACATTATTTTGTTTTATCCCATCTGATGGCTTGCCAATTAATCAATACAAATAATTTAAAATATTTCCAAAGGTACCTTAATGATTTAGCCACTCTTGACAACATTGCATTCAGTTGTACTCTTTGTGAGTCTTAATTGATACAATAACATGTCTAATTGTAATGACAGGGCAATTTCCTGATTGTCATTGCATGCAGCACACATGATTTATGAGCAATCTGTAATCTTTAACCATTATATTAATAATATTAGCTGTTAACTGATTGTAGAGTGGAAACCATCTAAACTATTCTTATTATCCCGCAACATGATGCTCTTAAATCAAATAGAGGGAAAAAATGCGGTGTCTATGTTTAATTAAAGTAAATAAATCATTACAATACTCTATTAACAGATTTGTTCAGCATTTTGATGTGATTGCCTGCCATTCTTTGCTGCCATCTTTGTGTGAAAAACTTTAAAAATGTTGTGTTCTTTAAAGAAAATTTGACAAAATACCATGAAGACATGGTATTTTTCCTTAGCTGGGCTGTGGGATAGACGGACTAATCAGTTTGTTCCATGTCTCAATTATAATAAATCTGTTCCCATATCCAGTATTTCCAATAATTATCATTTTTCCTTACAATACAACTAAATCACCAGGAAGACCACACACATTTACCATCAATTATCCTATTGCTAGTGACATAAGGATACATAGTTCCAAGAGTTTGACTAATATCATTGGTGATACAGCTTGTTGGTTCTTGTATTTCTTTTAGAAAATTAAACATGCATTTCAAGAGAAGAACATGCTAATTCATAGCAGCTAATCAGGTAGGCTAGAGTTAGAAAGGACTGGTGGATGAGAGGAATCTCTTATCTCTCTGATTCCTTCACAATTGGTTTAGCAGCCGCTGGCTGTATTTGGTTTATTCTTGTTTTCATTTTCACAGAAAATACGAAGTTTTTATTTTTGAATAGCTCTCTGTTTAGATGTTTGTTTCAAAGAGAATGAAAAATTATTGTCTTTGCTCCAATTCAAAACCAAAAAAACTTTGCTATTTTGAAATTCTTCATGAAGCAGAACTAAGTCTACCCCTAGTGTTCATCACCTTGCCAAAAACTTGCTTCAACTTTAAGGGTGATGTCCTGCTGTCACCAAAATTACTTTTAATGTTACATCTGCTTAATTTTCATGATATGTATTTAATTCCTCTCAGATAAGAGTTTTGCCTTTGATAAAAATACAGATAATCTGGGATTTTGTTGTGGTTTTTAACCTAGTAGGCAGCTAAGCACCACACAACCATTTGCTCACTCTGCCCCCC
>VXAL01019868.1:31910-57664 GCA_013399475.1 Chauna torquata | reverse complement strand
AAATTAACTCTGTCCCAGGCAAAGCCATGACAGTGCTACAGTGCGGTAGTCTGAAGAAAAGATTATTTAACATTTTCTTCCATTACAATTAATTTATTATCATTAAAATAACTTTATTTCACCACTCAGGAGGGTAAAGATCTTTTTTTGTCAGGAGGCTTCACATTTGACAAACGTCTTGTTGAGGGTTGCTGGTTGAGCAATTTCTTTCCAGCATAAAGGCTGCGACACTCCTGTCTGCTACCAAGGAAAACGCCTCTTGCAGAGCAAAGCACACACTTGACTTGTGTGCATTTAAACCAATATAATTAGAAAAAACATACACATTCCCCTTGTGGATGATGTAACTCCTTATGCTTTGCTGATAAACTCCACAAGCTCCCAAGTGTGGTACCTCTGCTTCATGACAGTTTCAGAATTGACACACACAAACCAGACAGTCTAAATGAAAAGAGTGGGGTGGTACAAGCAGGGTAATTTACTATTTCATGTCTCCTGAAAACACATATTATTTCTGTTTGTGTCTCGTCATTTGAGATAAAACTACCATTTGTTAATCTCTTGCTTTAACAAAGATTTCCTTTATGGGGCCATACTTACACGATACTTTAAAGTTAAAAAAAAAAAAGTACAGTTGTGTTTACATGAAGAATAAGGATGCTTGATCTTGTGCTGAACCCACATGATATCCAGTAATTATTACTCCTACTTCTCTGCCTCAAAGACAATTAAGGTCAACACTATGTGGAACTTGCTGCCTGCAAAGCCAAAAAATGTTGTTTGGAAAGAAAAAGGGTGCAAGAAAGGAACATAGTAAAGTCTCCAATTTGCATTTCCACATTCCTAGACAATTTCATGGAGGTATATTTTTAGGAAAGAAGGCTTGGGACATGCAGCCAACAGTGGGTTCCTTACTTCAACTTTTTGCACTTATAAAGTAATATATTAAATGGGAAATCAAAGGAATTTCCAAATATCCAGCCAAATGTTTACACTGTCGAAAGTACTGGAAAGCAAATCTCCAGCACTGGTTACATGATTATTCCAAAAAGTGAATTCTTAGTTTTTAGACAAGAGTCCAAGACAGTCCTAAATTTATCCTTGCATATCTGAGGGTCCTTCAGTTATTGTATTTGATTTTCCTCCCTTACTCAACTACTGTGTGGAACACTTTATGCATGCCCTGATTCATCCTCTTCCTTCACACCATTTATAAGTATTAGTTGCTCATCTGTCCCAAATAATGATCCCAGGGAGCTAGGCTTAATGATCCTGGTGATACCTTTCAATCTGCCAAGCAAAAAGATGCAATAATTTGAGATTTGGCCAGCCTTTATAGTTCTCACAAGCTGAAATTAAAATGTATCGAAAAAAGAGAATACAGGAAAGAAAATGGCAAATCACTCATTCGTTCCATTCTCAATTATCTCTGATGTAAAAAAAATACCATGAAGGAATTACTACTTACCACATTTTTGGTTAAATGAAGCACATATTCTAATTATGTTATTAAGCAAAGTTATAACGATGAAAGGTCAAAATAATCAAGTGCTATCTTTACTCACACTGTAAGTTACCCATCCTTATAAAAAGAGCTGGCTCTGCCAGCTCTCCTCCCTCACTGTCAGTGATAAGGAAATAAAGCAATTGTTTTGAACTGAAGTAAGAGCAAGTGACATATTAAAGCTAATTAAGATATTGATTTAACACTTACCCACAGGGAGAATTGAGCAGAATGCAAAGACTTTCTTCCTTTAAAAAAAAAAACAACAACTTTCTTTCTTTGCAAAACGTTAGAATCTTATTCACAGTGAGTAGAGGCACAGCAAGTTGCCTCAGGCAGTTGGTGCTTCTGGCTGAGTGGGGCTGGCAGAGTCCCATCCTCCATCCCTCAGGGATTGTCCTTCAAAGAGTCCATGCTGGGACCACTACTATTTAATATCTTCATCAATGACATAGACATAGAGATGGACAGTGAGACTGAGTGCACCATCCGTGAGTTTGAGGATGACACCAAGCTGAGTGGTGCAGTTGACCGCTCTGTGAGTCTATAATTCTGTGATTCTATGACTGGGGGATTTTGGTTCCACCAAAGAATAAAAGAGTGGGGCACTGATGAAAAATAACATAGAATCACAGAATCATAGAATCATTTGGGTTGGAAGTGACCTTAAAGATCATCCAGTTCCAATTCCCGTGATATGGACACGGACACCTCCCACTGGACCAGGCTGCCCAAAGCCCCATCCAGCCTGGCCTTGAACACCTCCAGGGATGGGGCATCCACAGCTTCTCTGGGCAACCTGTTCCAGTGCCTCACCACCCTCATAGTAAAGACTTTCTTCCTAGCATCTAATCTAAATCTACCCTCTTTTAGTTTAAAACTGTTACCCCTTGTCCTATCACTACACTCCCTGATAAAGAGTCCCTCCCCATTGTGGTGGTGTTACCCAGCTGAGCAGCAGAACTCCACCACAACCGCTCTCTCACTCCCCCGCCTCAAAGGAAGAAGGGGAGAAAATACGATGGAGAAGGTCTCAAGGGTTGAGACAGGGACAAGAATGTTGCCCACCAATTACTGTCACGGGCAAAACAGACTCGACATAGGGAGATTAATATGATTTATTACTATCACTAACAGGCTAGAATAGTAAGAAACTAAAAGTAAAGTAAAAACACCTTGTGCACATTCAGGTTCCTTAGATAGTCTTGAACCTGATCTTCTCCTACAGTGGGCAGTACTTCATTCTCCCATTCCTTGGATTCTGTGAGTTGGGTGGTGTGGCTGGAGCACTTGCTGGTGACAACCAAGGGAAAAATGTCATTGAATACCTCAGCCTTCTTCATGACCCATCTTGGGACATCCCGGCACTGTGAGCCTACCTGAGGCCTATAGACAGACCAGATGGTGACAAGCACGGAAATTTGCTGTAGTATAAAATTCTCCAAAATTTATTAAGAGCTTACCAGCTTATTTACTGACTCCTATCTATTGTTCATGAACTTTATTACAGCTTTGCTACCAGGAAGATAAGGAGCCTGCCTACTGGTGTTTACTTGGGCACAATAACTTGATCTGAAAGAACTTTCTACTGTGTTTAAATCTTAAGTATATGTGAGGGAAGCTGGCTAATATTAAATAAAAGGTTAATGAAGGTAGTACACTTACAGGACATTGCCAACAGTTTTCCTGGCAAATGAAAGAGTAAAAATTGCATGAGAAGAATCTCCTCCATGTGTCTGTGGGTGTATGTGTGTTTAATTTTTATTTATTTTGTCACCTCAAAACCATATAAGCATCCTGTGGCTCTGATAGATACAAGAAAGAAGGAATAAGTTACCTCCGGAGTTCAAAGTACATTCTAACTAGGGCTTAAACATATATTTTGTGTTATTTCTGCACCCACAAATGGAAAGACCCTCTCTTTTTCCTAGGTGCTGCATAATGTTTCTGCCGCAGCTGTACACAGCGGCTGAGGAGGTGTATCTGCTGTGTCTTTCGTCTGTACCCAGAAGAGTGTGGGGAAGCTGTCCTGTGCTTTGCAGCACAGTGAGAGCAAGCTGCGGGCAGCAGCTGTTGGCAAAAGCAAGAGGGGAGCTGAACTTTTCCTGGACAAGCCTTTCAGAAAGAGGCAACACAGTGGCTTGATGGTCTCAGCTGTACTCCTACGTCTTCTGGGATATGAAGTATTACATGACTCAGTCATTCTGTGAGGGCGTCATCTCAGTGCTGAGGAGTCTTTGGGACTACAGAACACCTAATTCCTCTTGCGTTGGAAACAAGGAAAGTGTAACTACTAAAGAAACACAACCCGATATGTATTCATGTATTTCACAAGTGACCACGCTGTAGCAGTGGCCAGTCCCATTGTGCCCTGTTCCCAAAGCGTGAAACTTGATCCCCTCACTGGGTTATTCATAGGGCATGGAAATAAACCCTTAAACCAGAAACATCACATTTAGCTAGTGCAATAGCTTCTGAGAATGGAAATAATAGCCAACGGAGCATAGGGATTTGTGGTTTAATTATAATTCCTGTGCCATTAATTTGTCTGGAGCTGCCTTTCCTTCTGAACAGCAAGCAGAGTTCAGTCTCACTCTTCTAGTTCTATGTCTTCACTATTCATAAACCAGCTGTAAATTTCTGCCTGCTGGATACTGCTAGGCAGAGACTGGAAAAAATACCATAGAATAATTTGGCATCTCAAGTGCTGTAGTGTCCCCCTACTTTTGTTGAAAGATTATCGCTCTTGATCTTGATGACAGAGATGTCAAGTAGACAGCTTGTAGATGTCGGAGAGCTGCTGTTAAGTTCCCCCAAAGCTGTCTCTGCTTCAGGCTGAACAAGCCAGGCTGCTTCAGCTTCTCTTTGCTGGGCAAGTGTTCCAACCCTGGTCATCTTGGTGGCCCTCTGCTGACCTTGCTCCAGTTTATTGATGTTTCTGTACTGGTGCGGCCAACATAGGATGCAGAATGCAGATGTGGTCTAAGGAGTGATCTCATTGCGGGTTGCTCTCTTGAGGACTGAAGTGCTCTCTTGTAGGTTTAATATTTAAAAACTGAACTCAACTCATACATCAAATATAGGAAATTTGTGACTGAGCTGTAAATCTTTTCAAATAAGTTAACACCATCCACATAAGAGGTAATGTCCTGGTGCCAGCAATCAACTCCCTCTCTACTTTTCAGGGCACTGGTGATTGATCTTTCAGACATTCATTTTAGATTTGAAAAAAAGGAGCAGGAAGCTGTTGGCCTGAGGAGGTGAACCTGTTTCTCACATCAGAGATGAGTTCTTTAACAACTATATGAAGGGAACATTTTTTGCCTGTTCTGCTGAGGTTGTGGTTATTTACATAAACTGGAACAGCATAAACATGAAAGAATAAGATATCTTTTCTAGCGTAACTTTGGCATGCACAGCAGTCTAACAGGAATAGCTGTGGAGATATACGTGTAGCTGAGGTAGCTGTGAAACAGCTGTATCAGGTGGTGGTAGCCATGCAGTCCTTGCAACATGGAGCTCAAAACAGACTATTTACAGTTTCTGTGTTTACCACATTTTTTGTTGTTGTTTTGTTTTGCTATTTTAACCAAAGTCTTGACTTGTTTGAGAATAAATGTGAGCCTTAAAATCCCAGTGCCTGCAGTACCTGGTGCAGAGCCGTCTCCTTTATTCCCATGGGAGCTCTGTGGCCTGTAAGCTTGCTGCAGGATGGATGTGTCTCTGAAGAAGAATACTAAAACCTCCATATTTCCAATGATGCCAAGCTCTGATCTGTGATATATGATAATTCAAGGTGGATGCAGCTTATACTGTTATATCAAGTATCAAAACTGTTTATTATTACTCAGTAACAGAGGACCTAACTAAAAGACCATGCCTTGCTTTTCAAATGCTAGATTCCCCTTGACAAGAGAGGGTGGAACCAGCTTTCAGGTGGTATCCTACAGCTTAGAAAATCCATGTTGAATTCCTAGCTTTGCAACAACTTAGCATAACTTTGGGCAAAACCCTTGCACCTTCCCAAACCCTGGTTCCCATTTATAAAAGTGGGGTTAAATTTTGTTTAACTTCCACCTGCTGTCAGCCTATAGATGCTTCTTCTGTGGGTCAGACAGTGCTATGCGTGGATAGCCTCTGAACACGATGGGGCTCCAAGCTCCCTTACAGTCACTAGCCTCCAGCAACACAAGCTGTGAGTGAATTAAAAATGAAAGGCTATGTATTTCTGTAAAGGCACAACACTTGCAAAGTAGCCTTGGCTAATCTGAAAGCACTGGGGATGCTTTCCCCTGTATGAAAGAATCAAGACTCTTCTAATCTTTTTTTCTGTCTGACCTTCATAAAGTGCTTACTACTCAATGCCTTGGTTTTCAGAAGTGGATGTAGTATTTTCTGGCAGAATTGTTCAAACGGTTAACCCCCCATCTCCCATCCAATATTTTATGATTGCATGAATTGAAGTACTGCCTGTTGTAAGATCTGGGTTGCATTTTATTCTGAGCCCAGGATTCTAGTGTTCGATCAATATCTACAAGTTCTTTTCTTTTCCAATTATATTCATAGACACAGGTTTAGAGGAGAGGGTCGTAGGTGTTTATTCTTCACAGAGCCCCAGCCAGGAGTGTGCACATTTACAACCTGCAATGTGGTTGCGCAGCTGTACCATCTCCTCAGGTAGGTCAGGGCAACACTGACAGCTGATTTGGAAAGGCTTTGACCTCTCGTTTCTATCACAAACCTTGTGCACTCCATCCATGTTTCCACAAGCAGATTCTCTGGTTTCATCTCATGATCTTAGCAGATCACTTTCCTCCTTTACATGGTTTATGAGTTGCATGCCTGGACAGTTACACACTCGTTACTTTTATTGGCTAGCTGATGAGCTTCTCCATATTGCATTGCCCCTGTGCCCTGCTGGGGAGGTACAAAAGATGCAAGAGTGCAAATTTTACGCCAAGTTTTTCAGGACCAGTAGAAAATGCAAGACAGGCCTTGGAAAGATGTGAGGACTGCTCAGTGCCTAGCTAAGGGAGAAGACAGGGAGAGCAGAGGAAGGGAAAGAGAATAGAGATAAGGGATGAATACAGAGGATGTGGAAAATTCCTTTGTATTTCCCATTTAAAAAGAAAAAAATGATAATAGATTTCACAAAACCAAAAAGATGCTATGGAATTTGTGTTCAGTTAAGAAGGCTGACCTGGTTTGTTCTTCATTTCTTCACACAGAATCAGAGTAAAAGTGGCCTCAACTGAGAAAGCTGTAACCATGTAATTAAAAGCATCCTGCATATTGCTAAACACTGTTTATTTTCAGTGTTGGTATAACCAATATATTTAAACACAATATTCACACCTTCTTCCAAAGGTTTGGTCTTTTAGTAACATTAGTTTCTGGGGGAGGATAAATTACTACTCCACTTTTTCCTTCTGAATTTGTATTCTGTCTCTCTCAAGCCTTTTCTACAACAAATTCTTATCTTCCTCTGAGCATTTCCTTCACGTAGCTGAGTCAATTTTCTCTCCTTCCCGCGGACAGCAATGCCAGCTCCATTGGTTGCGGGAAGGGGAGTCTGCTGGTGTCAATGGCTTGCAGGAGTTATTTCAAGAAATGTAGGTCCTGGACTGAGAAATATTTAGCATGTGTAAAAAGGAGGAACAGAGTTCCAGGCATTAAGGACTTCCTCCAAATTGGCTCATAAATCACTTACTTTGCATAAGTCAGAAGTTCCCTTCTATGCTCAATTTGCACTGCTCAGTTTTCTACCAATGTCAAGAAGACCCAAGAAATCAGATGGTCCTTCTGTCATAACTAAAAAATCAACAGTCATAGATCCTTTCAGGTTCAGGAAAAAGAATGAAAGAGGAGTAAAAAAGTCTGCATGGATTTTAACCATTACTGAGGAATAAACCTGCAAGGTAGAGAAACTCCTGCTCCATAGCTAACATGCAAAGAGCTATTACAGCCTGAAGTCGAGCTTATACATCCAGAAAAGATCCTTAATGGATGTACCTAAGAGGATGAAGGTTATTTAGTTTTCCTAGTAGTTTACCACGTGATTTGACCACTTCAGTGTAGTCAGACTATCATAAACTTACAGCCAGATTTTTGAAGTTGGAGGCTGTGATTTTCAAAGATACTTCCCCAACTTGCTTCATCTGGAATGAGAAGAGTTTTCCACTGACTTCATCCAAACCAGAAATCGACTAAAACATCTGAGCATTTTCAAAACCCAAAATGATCTGAAAACTCTTTTTCCAGATTTGCTGCTCATGCCACCAAACACAACAAAAGGTTAGGAACTAGTGAGTGTCATAGGGTCAGCATGGGAGGGCTTCCCACCACTAGTGAAGCCGAGTTCTACAAAAGCCTTCAAATATGAGTCACAGGGACAAACTTTCACCTCATTTTACGACCACATACGTCTTTTTGAAAGGTATATGAGGAAGCATGTGGGACAATGAGGGATCAGATTCCGTGGCACATGCATATGTCTTTCAGGCATATGTTCCCTAAGTCCTTTGAAAGATTACTGAGAATCAAGCCCATAAGAATCTGATGTGTACACTAGAGAGTTTAGTCTGGTTATTTAAATTTTACTTTCATACTTAGGCTCCTAAATAAATGTCCTAGTTATGAGATACAATGAACATTTACTCCCTTTGTGCTTAGGCATTGAGATGCCTAAATTGTGGAGTCTGAAAAAAGTCTCCCTTTTTCTTGACACCTGGACAGAGTCACTTAGATTGGGATAGAAAAATGTTATTATCAGTACAGGTGTATGTCAAGTATTTTAAGAGAGAGACCTGTTCTTATGCTAACTCACCCTGCTCAAAGCTGCTGGAAATTTCTTAAAAAGGATTATTCTCCAAATTTCAAGCATGTCTCTCATTTTTTGAATAGTTAGTAGTGAAAAGAGCATTCTTTGAATGGTCAAAGGTATTTTTATAGTCACTAACAAGAGCGTTCATTGTTGGCAGTCTAAGAAAGTGATCAGACATAAATACAAGATAAATAACTGCTCTGAAATCAGTGGTGTAAACAAGTACTGTAGTTGCAATACGAAAACACCAAGCAATTTATAATGCTCTGTACCCTCAGTACATTATTTCTGTTGCATATTGAGTGATAAGAGGAGATAAACTTAGGTTTCTAAAATTGAACTTGCACTTTATTAAGCAGTGAGATATCTATCAAAATGGTGCAACGGTTTCTTGTGTTCCCAGCTGTACATATCTGCAGCTGCCTGGCGATATCTCCTGCCCTTTGCATGACTCTGGGTTTTATTCTAATGGGTACTTTCTCTTCCAGTATTGCTTTTGTTGCATTGTTGAATGGCTTTTTACTGTGGGCTGCCATGTTATGGGCTTTCAGGTTAATTTCAGGTTAACGCATTTTTCTGATAAACAGCTAAAATGAATAAAACCACTATCCTATTTTAATAACTTAAAAGCACAAAGAGGAAAAAATGTAAACATAGTAAGTGGTTATTTGTTCCCTTTCTCAAAAAATATTTTGACAGGGAGCTGTGTAGGACAAGACTCTCTTTTGCTCTGTGTTTGTACTACAGCACCTCACTCTCTTCTGGACGTGACTAGAGTCATATAATGTAATCATGTTATTCAATAGCACTTACTGGTTTATTTTGTTCACTTTGTACCCTCAAGCAGAGGTGGCTGGTTGGAAGACAGGTTGCCACCAAGCCCAAGCACTCTAACCTGCCTGGAAAGTACCAGGAAGGACATCAGTAAAAAAAAATAAAAGAAGAAGAAAAAAAATCCTCTCTCTTCAGGTTCTTACTTACTCCTAAGAAGGGAAAAAAAAAGCAGACTGTCCGGTGTGACTTCATACCACATCAGTTACCTGAATGCAAAGAAAGATTCTCCCATGTTATCTGCTGTCAGAAGTTGGATGCCTCCAGAGCTTAGAAGACCTTCACTTGCATCACTCTTCAGTGAGATATCGATGCTGACTTTGAACTTCAGTAAAGCCTCCCTAATGATCTTCTAGTCTCAGTTTTTGAGCAAGAGGTTCCCTGTATATGCTGAAAACAAAATTTAGCTCATCCAGCCTTCATCAGTGCTGACTTTTAATACATTTCTGAAAATCTTCTGCATAAGCCCATCAGAATAATGTACTTTCTCCACCTCTTACTGTTGCTTAGATTCACTCATCCAGGTGTGGCCACTGCTGAGTTACATAGAAACGTTATCACCCTCTGGCCTGCACTTATCTGCCTTCACCGTTTTCCAAGATGATCACATCTCAGATATGCCACCATAAGTGTCTGTGAAATGGCTGTCTTATCCAATTCATTAGACATGATCTAGCTTCTCTCATACGGTTTAAAGTAGATCTTTTGTAGTCCTAGCTGTAGTGACTGAATTCTGCTAGGAAGCAGTTATACAGACAGTTATGCCAACGGATGTGAGGAGCATAAGCCAGAGATAGAAAATCCTTCATCAAGGTCATCCACAGACAAGGACAGGATGTGACATCAATTGCATGATATTTTGCATACGGGTAATATATGTGGGCCACTGGGGAACAGGTCCTGCTGCTGAATATGCAGCAAGGCTTCAAGTTAACTTAGAGCTATAAATTATTGAAAAATTCGTATTGAGTGGTTGTGAGGATTTAATCTAGCCTAACAGGTAGTTTAAATGGAGAGCATGAACAATTGAAACTTCAGGCCCAACATTAATATAGCTCCCTTCCTGACAAAAAGTGGAGGTACTTCACCTAGTTATTTTGGGAACTACTCTTTCTTCCTCCTCAGAGAGCTGACAGTTTGTAGAATTATGTGTCAAGTCCTCCACAGATCAGCTCTATCCCTCACTGACAGTTGAGTTAAATTTATTAAGCTTTCAGCCTATGCTGTGTTTCTTAACCTGGGAATAGCTTTTGTTTTAGATGTGATTTTTCAGCCTGAGGTCTCTGCAGCACTGAGGACTACAGATCTTGCAAAAGCAAGCCAGTTCTCAGTTAGCTTAATTGGTTTTGTAGGGATTCATGAAAAACTTTTTAGAGGTTTGAGGTTCTTTCATAAGAAAAATGTTGAAAGCCCCCTGACTTAGAGACTTAGAAGAATGCTTTGTTATGTTTTGCTACATTAGATATAATTATTACTGTCAATTAGTTTTAATTGACTTTAATATAGATATTTAATTTATTTAATCAGTTTAAGTCATTCTCGTGTTAAAAATAGTTTCTATACTGCTAGGTGTTTGTATTAAAGATGTTTGCATGAAATGAAACTGACAAACTACTCATTATCTGAGCTGCTTTCTCCAAGAAAAGTGGCGTTTTAGGAATATGGAAAAATTTGAAAACATCATTTGTTACCTGAGTCAAACCCAGTTTTGACAGACATAGAGGCCATGCTCAGAACTCATCTACGGTCTGCAGTTATCCACCACTTTCCAAATCTCTACAGCCCTACAAGACAGAAGTGTAAATTCTTTGGTTTCAGTTGTTCATTATTAACGTTGTAAAGCTTTAAAATACCAAACATTTCCTTTTTTTTTTTTTTTTTTTTTAATACATCAGCTGCTTGCCTGATACCTTGTTAGATTCCCTGCTGAATATTTTCTTATTTTCTTTGCTCTGGGGGTGAGAAGCCCTTCTGAGTCATCCAGGGAGACGCAGCAGGGAGAGCTGCCCCCCTCTCTGCACGCACCATGATTCAGATCTGTGTGGGAGCCTCTCTAAATGCTGTGTGGAAGGCTCTTGCCTCCATCCTGATGACATATAACATAACTCTGATAATACAGTGTTTTGACTTACCTACTGTGGATGTGCTGTATTTGTTTCCAAATGAATAATGAACAGACTGTAGATACAATAAATATTCTGTGTAGTTGCTTAATAAACACAAATGGCTGTCAATAGAATGGACCTGTCTGAATTAGTGGGTAAATACTAATTGCTCAAAGCCTATTTGCCCCAGCAGACCCGAATTACAACCACACAGTATGTCAAAAAAACATTTAATTACATTCCTAAGGGCTCCATACTTCTGTCTTTAATGACTACACCTCCCTATTAGTCCTGTGCAAAAACTGCCCCTCTGATGAGTTTTCATTTTGGTTGTGTTGCTGTTTTCGATTAAAGGAAACAAACATCTCAAGGAGGGGTCTCGCTGCCTGTCTATCAGTCCCTCTTGCTCACCAGAAAATTTGCTGTTGCTTGGGCATAACTTTTTGTTTTCAGGGCTGGGTATGGTGCTGATGCCTTGGTAGGATCAGATCTGACAGCAACTGAAGTCAGTAGCAATGAGACTCAGTTGTAAATTAAGACATCAAAATGAAAATTGTCATATGTTGTAAGAGACTGAGAAGAAGAACGATGTCTCAAACACTGGGCAGGAAAGAGTGTTAATGAGATAAGGCGAGGTCAGAAAAGAGGGCCTCGTGGAGGCAGGACAGCACTTTTCTCAGACCAACTTCCTTATCTTGGGCAAACATCTGAGGCACATCTCGGCACCAGTGGGTCTGGCACTTTGGGGAGGAAAGGCAATGGCAACCCTCATTGACCCCCTCTCAAGAAGGTCCTGGGACAAAAGGCTGCAGAAAATTGGCATACAAAGTGAGACCTGGAGGTGGCGACTAGAGACCTCGCTGGAACCCAGGGCGGTAATCCGGACCTTTCCTCTGCTTCTGGTTTTCTGTCCTACTCTCTCTCTCTACAGGCCATTCAGTTCTTTGTAAGCCTTTACAGACTGTTCAGCCCTTTGTAAACTAACTGATAGCTCCCATTATAAACAAGATTTAATCAGTTTCTGCCAGAATAGCCTTTGCCATCAATAAAATTTTTCAATCGATCGTCAGGTGTTACATCACCTTAATTTAGCCCAAGGGTATCACAAACTTCAATGGTCCGAGCGAGTAGTCCAGGGCGGCCGTCTCTGGGCCCCCACATATGTGATCCAAGTGTCTAAGTTCACCTCTATAGTCAGTGGAAATCCACTCATAAAACCTGTGGAGCACTGAAAGCAAATCAGCTGACCAGCCATTAGGGGCCCAATTCACCTACCTATGCAGAGACATCTGAAGTGATTTGAAATACCCTGGGGTTTCTCCAGAAGGGTGCGTGACTCCCATAGGTCCTTCATCATACGTGCCTTAGATTTAGCCTCAGATATGTCAGCTTATTGGAAATAGCATTAAATATACTTTTTTAGGCAGCCATAGAATCATAGAGTACACCAAGTTGAAAGGGACCTTTAAGGATCATCGAGTTCAACTCCTGATGATGTCTTCACAGAATGACAGAATGGATGAGGTGGGAAGGGACCTCTGAAGGTCATCTGCTCCAACCCCCTGCTCAAGCAGGGCCACCTAAAGCTGCTTGTCCAGGACCATGTCCAAATGGCTTTGGAAAATCTCCAAGCAGGAGGGCTTCACAACCTCTCTGAGCAACCTGTGCCAGCATTCAGTCACCCTCAAACTGTGCCTGACAGAGATGAAGAAACCTCTAAGTGACTTAATAGGGGTTTTGGTAACAATGGGTAATTAGTGCTTTAATCTGAAAGGAAACCCAATCACCTTCATGAAACTGATATATTATTTAGACTGTGAAATTCCCTCGGTTTAAGATTAAAGATGAGTATATGCTTCCGTGAGTTCAAAATCTAAATATTAGGATGAAAGAAGTGAAGAAATATGTTTAATCCTGGTACTGTTTGTTTATTATGGATTTATACCAGCATGATTCTGTTATTATCTATTTCCCTGGAGTTTCTACTCATCTATGGAGGAAAACTGGACCTGACATTTTATATATAACATACTGAGAGGCTTTTAAGAAACAGGAGTGTAAGCAAAACAAAATCAAGTTACAGCCAGTGAACTTATTCACTGCATCTTGAGGACGGTACACTTTATAGGTGTGTCATGCGTAAATACATCAATTGTACCAATAGATTGATATTGCAGCATGGGATGAGGGTTCTGGTTGTACTGTGGCTGCATGGGTGATTGCAATGGTGTTTTGCAAGTGCCTTTCATAAACGTTAAGTGCAACCTGAGAACTACTGGTCTCTATTTAAGTGTAGCTACTCAGTTAACAACACAGCTGTTATCACAAGTATATTTTCTTCTGCTGAAGGACATCTGAAAAATGTCTAAGGCTTAGTTTGCTCATTCATTCAAAATAAGCTCATTTGACCAGAGGATCCTCAATCAAATCTGCAGTATTTTTCTCTGGATGAAGAGGTAGATAGCCATTATCTTTCCAACAGCTAACATCTCTGAAGAACCATAGGAAATGATTCAGCCCTTCTAATGTCACATCTTGTACAGTAGAGAAGAAATATGAACTTTACAAACAGAATTTGATCCTGCTTTCCTAAAGATAACTTGAGTGCCTGCTTCTTCTTTCTTGGTGCTTCATACTGCAGATGAAAAGGTCTACCAGCAGATCTAGTACAGGCAAAAGGAGTCACACAGTAGCTGTGAGGTAGTAGAAAAAATTGCTTCACAAGCATTTTCTTTTAAGAGCTTTTCAAAAATAAGTTTCCTTCATTTTTAAATACTCAATTACAATTTATCTGGTTGCTACTCCAAAGAAACTGCCTAAATGCAACAGCCAAGTAAGCTGTCAGCCACTTGGAAACAAAGACTCTGTTGACTATTTATGGTCTAATGAGTGAAGATTATTCTTACTCTCCAGGAGCATGTATCTCTTGTATAAAACAGAGCTCCTAAAGAAATAACTGATTTCTTAATATATAAAGCCTTATAAAATTTAAGGTCTGCGTTGTTAAAATCTATACTTTTTTTTTTTTTTAAATATAAATAGTCAGTGATGTATGGGGGAAGAACGAAAGAAAGTTCTTTTTTCACTGTCATGACTACAAATGTACTTCGATGTCTTTGTGTTGCCAGTGGAAAAAATAAATTATTTCCATGTGCTTCTGTTGAGAGGTAAGTGTTGTTTGCATTACAGAACCGTTTATCCTTTTATCCCATTTTTACTAGTGTAAGCGGCTGTTTTACCATAAAATGGAGAAAATAGGATTACAGAGTGGAGCGTGAAATTTCAAGTGAGATTTCCACATGTTGTGGGAAGAGTGGAAGACCTAAGAGCAGACCTTTCAACAGCTAGTATGTCTTCTTTTCCTAATTGCGTCCCTCCCTTAAAGGTTTATGGTGGCTTTTCAACTGGATAAATAAGAGTCTTTTACTGCAAAACCGCCCTAAGGATCTTGTATATCTATTTATGGTATTATCTGTCCACTTATGTCTGTAGCTGATAATTCTAAACCATACTTATGTGTATGCTGCCACCATACCAAATTCTCAAAGCACAGGCAGTACACGACAGGTGGGGAGCACAGCTCCCAGACAGATTCAAGTGCCTTTGAATCATGAGGAATGAGGAACTGCACGTTGTGGAGCCAACGTCGTCTCTTCAGCTGCATCAGTGCAGCCCGCAAATGCTCGATGTAGTGGTGTGTGCTTGCGGTTTCTGTGGGAACAGAGCCCAGGACCTCAATGAAGCAAATCTAGGAATCCAGAACTGAAAGCTGGCAGAGGTGCTGGCTCTTTTCCTTACCTTGCTCATGAAGAGACCTTGTCTAAGCTGGGAAAAATAATACATGTAAGACATTGAACCAATACTCTCCGCTTCAAGTTTTCCATGGAGTCAAGAAATATACGGAATGATTTAGTCTTGTGTCAGTAACCTTTAAGGCATCCCATTCACACTACTTATAAGAAATATCACCTGCAGGGGAAAAAAAAAAAAAGAAAGCTCCTGTTTTATTCTGGTTGTTTCGAACAGTTTTGGTTTTATCTCTACTGTCATGATAGTTGGCTATTTTCTTTAGCATCTAGTCTTGTGATACAAATGTTAGTGGCAGCGCTGAGGCAGAAGGACAGTAAACATTGCTTCCATAGTCATTGAGGCCTCCTGGGCCTCTGTGACCATTTTCTGAGCAATCTGATGTGGTCTGTAAAATGGGTTTTGCAGGCATTTGCCTGTCTCCCAGGGGAGGGTGTGAGAAGTTCAGCAGAGACCGTGAGGTGCTGATATTTGTAAACATGATGAGAACAGAGACAATTTCCAAAATGAGAGTCTCATCACTCTGAGAACCAGAAATATGTTGTTTGTTTGATCATTTATTTCAAGCAGCTCACAAAAAATTTGCCTTAAACGCATAGTTTGACCTTTTACTCGGGTCTCTGCTCTCCAAGGCAGTAAGATTTGTAGTGTCAGCAAATTTGTAGAAAGCAGGGAAAATACAAAAAGAAGGGCAGAAATTCTGCTTACCTGGGTTTCATTTTCAGCCAGCCATGTAAGGCTTGTTACGATAACAGAAATTCCTACTGCTCTGGAAAGTATTCTGTATGTGCAAGTAATAGTATGTGTGTATTGCATGAGGTCTAGGAGTTTTCCATACCATGGAGATGCCTTTATGATTCTTCAGGAAACCATGAATAAAAATTTTCAGGCATTTAACTGCTCTTTTAATTAGAGACTGACTTCCTGGAAGGGATCTGAATAACATAAATGTAGTATTTAAAAGGAAAGAAAAAGATAAATTCCATGTCTTTTGCATATTGTCCTGTTTGCTGCACACTGGCTGAAGACAGAAAGAATGGATTGAATCACAAAAGTGAAGGAAATAATATTTTAGAATGCAGTGGATAATCTCAAAATGTAGCCGCCTCTCACTAAGAATGGATTTGGTAGACCTATCAGTCCTCCAAAACTCAACAAAATATTTGGAGTCTGTAGATAACATAATAATAATTGGGTCATGATTTGTGTTTGTGTTCTTTGGTGATATCTGAAACTACAAATGCCTTTCATTAAGAAACTATGAAAAAGATATCACTGTTTCTGTTATGATTTTTGCTTGAATTTAACTGAGACAGCCACATTTAAGTTTGCTGTAAAATCCCTTCCAGGTTCCAAGAAAATGAGCACATGAGGGAGAATATGTCAGGCTGAAAAGGGCACTGGACGAAAGCTTTGCTGTAACAAAGCCCCGGTCCTTCTGTGGTGGACTGGGGGGACACAGAACTAAATGCGTCAGTAGCACATGAAATTATTTCAAATAACACCATTCATAATTTCAGTTCAATTCGTGCAATTTTTTTTTTTTTCCACAGGAAATGATGATGGAATAAGTTGTTTGACAAGTAAATGTATCTTTTTGAAAAATAGCTGGAGAATTATATAGAGCATGAAACTCCAGAATCTGTATAATTTTTCCTCAAAGAAATGGTACTTGAGGCAGCCTGGTTCCTTGCATGTAAAAGATTGTCTCTATATATGGCACATTGTTTTTTTTTGTTTTTTGTTTTTTTTAGTTTTTCTCCACATGAACAAATCTGAACAACAACAACAACAACAACAACAACAACAACAACAACAAGAAGTATGCATAATGTATGTAATGCAGATGACTTGCCATATGGCAAAAATGCCGTATCAATTTATGATATACACCAGAGAGGGCTATTAGAACCATTGTGTTTGCTCTTCGTATTTCCAGCTGAAAGATGGGCCAACCAGCAGCCCAAGTGTAGCTGGACCAATAGCTGCAGTAGCTTTTAGCTGGTTCATATCTGGTAATGATGCAAAATATGCTAAAATACTAAATGTCTGCTTGAAATTTAACAGCAGAACAGGCTTTCATGATGTTGCTGTGACACCCTATTTAAGATTAGTGTCACCTCAGAACAAAGGGAAAAAATCTTTTGATGTCCTGTTTAATGATGTAATGGTGCTTGAAATTCACATTTACTGCTGTACTATTTCGTAAAGTGATGGACTAAGTATAATTAACCCTAGCAGGGATCTAGCCCTCTGAACACAAAATTTGCAATGATTTCTGATAACATAGTGATAAAAGCATGACAAAAAGGCTGCAGTTGATTAAAGACTGAAATAAGGCTTACTGTTTGAAAAGCATTGGGGTCACTAGCTCTTGGCAGTATGGATTATCATATATAAGCTAAGGCATCTAGAGTCAGTTAATACATTACAACCAGTCTCATTAACATTGAATTTGTAAGATATGGGCTGGATAAGTGGACAAAAAGGTGAGTGGAGAATCTGCTTGACTGGTGGGACCGGATGTGATGACCTCTGAAGGTGCCTCCCAACCTAAACTATGATTCTGGGTTTCCGAGAGTTTTGAGATTGTGAGGGAAAATTTACAGCTACTTATATACTGATTACCACACAGATGTGAATATTTCAAGCCAGAGGTATTCTTTATTTTAAAGTCTCTTACAATTATTTTTTTCCTTTTAATAATAATTGTCCAAAAACATGGAAAAAGTGCTAACATTGAGAGCAAGAGGCTGCGAGACAGGTTGTCCTTCCTATAAAGGTATTTGTGTCAGGTCTACACCTGGCAGCTTTAAAGGCTCCTCAGCCATGTAAGCAAATTGTCCTCCTCAAGACTGGGGAAACAAGGTTGGACTAAGATACTCCTAACATGAAAAATGGAGCAGCATGAGAAGGGGGTATAAACGCAGTGAAGAGCCACAAATAGAGCCCTGGGAATTTGCTGTCAGCAGAGGACGAGAAGGAGGGAACAGTGACAGTATCTGCTTGAGGAACCACATTCCTATTAGCAATAGCTGTGGTCTTATCCTCCCATAAACCATCCTGAATAGCAGCAGCCACAGCAACAACCTGGATTTCCTGAGTGCTTCCTGGGCCTGGAACACTCATGCACTTCTTTTGTGTTCGCAGTAATCAGGCAAGCTGTGTTTTGTGGAGAAAATAAAAAGCAGTGAAATTCTCCATGCCTGGAGATTGTTGCGCATCCTTGGGCAACCTTTCACATTTTGCTCTCATGTAAATTCCATCTGTGTCTTCAGTGTTTCGTGGGGACTTCTGAAAGTTAGGAATTCCAAAGTGCAGGTATCTACAGTAGAGTACCTTCTGTCTTTGAGCAGGATTATATTATCTTATTTTTTGGAATTTTACAAAGCCTTTTGGATTTTTTTCTGGGGTGAAATGGTTACATTTACACTAAACACATGCAAACAGGTGATTCGCCATAGGGTTTCTTTGTAAAGTAATTTAAAATTATGGTCTGATGGCTTGTTTTCACAGGCTTGGTTTTTTTTTTTTTTGTTGCTGTTGTTTGTTTGGGTTTTTGTTGTTGTTGTTTTCTAGGGACAAAACACCACTGTTCCTTAGTTTGTAACTGAAAAACACAGCTCGCGTCAAAGGACCTCACTTATCACTGCCTATATTTCAGTTGACATGCATTTAGTTGATTTTATCACACAACTGGAGGTAGAAGGGAACCTCAGCGAGTTTACGGAACAGTAAAATTTGTTGGTGCATGTTTCAGACATATAATATGATTTTTAAAAGGCTCTTTCTGTGGCCAGATCTTCCTTATTCTCCCAAAGAATGATTATTTATGCAGTAATTTCAAGGTTTCATTCTGCAGCCATTGAACAATTGGGAGTTTTGCCTGCACAAGAACATGAAATTAAATTGTTCTGTGAGTGGCCACCAAAAATACTGCATGGGATGGTTCCAACTGACATCAAGGACTGAAGTCCTCAGGGCTGAGCGCAAGTCTCTACAGTTAGTGAGTGTGACGGTCCCACCTTTGTGACCAGGTCCAGAGAGAGACACAGTTGGTCACGTTCTTTGTGGCGTCAGCCTCCAAATCTAGGTGTTAAATTCCGAGTGTCCTTTTTTTGACAATGCAGTTAATGTGGTTCTTATCCCAGAGTAAATTATTTGCAAAATTATTTACAAAAAGATAGATTGAAAAAAAATACGTTTAGCTATTTTTTCTTACTATGACTGAAGGTGTTACTAACAGGAGAATGAACAGGAATCAGTTATACATTCTACACCTGATATCCACAGCAGTCTTTATGCATACTCATTATAACTTGACACAAAATATTGATTCATTATTATAGACCACGTGCGCATGATCCAGTTAAAACAGCAACATACCAACAGATGACTGAAAATAAATTGTCTTCTGTATTTTCCATTGTCTGTAAATGTCTTTAAATGATTGAAATTGTTCAGATGACCAAAACTGCATTATATACATATTAAGAAATACATACAATCTTCCATATTTATTCATTGTGAAATTCCCAGACTTGTGCAGTTGTTTAAAAATACAAGTGGGAAATAAAAGCAAACGTTTTCAATCCAAATGTATCCTTAAAGGAAGAAGTGGAGAGACTGGAGTGCATTGCTGCCCCTGAGAACGAGCCAGACAGATTTGCTCTATCCAGCCAATAATTTGGTATGAAAATCTGATCTCACTGAAGTCAACACCAACACGATTGGATCCTTAGCCTTAGTTTTTATTCTTCCTTGAGAGTGTAATTTTTACTTGCACAGAGAGACAGCATAAGGCTAATGCATCTCTTCAATCTCATTTAGACTTTACCACATCTCCATGTCCCTCTTTACTGAAATAGGATATATGTGTGGTCTTCATCCACCTACGTATGGGTAAGTTTTCTTCTAATGAGAGCTCTATTGTAAGAAAAATTCTAGAATATGTTTATTTATAAAATAAACAAACAGAAATAAATAAACAGAAAGCACAACACTTTTAAATAGCAATAAAATTGAATGTTTGATAACACTCCAGATTTTCTGGAAATAGAGTTTGTCCCTAAGGCCTTGGTTTTGTTTTCTTTTGTGCAAAACAAAGGGTCTGTATGACTTTCTTCTTCCTTTTATTTAACGTGTCTATGTCTGATATGCTGGTATAAGTACTTATGAGTCTTTATAAGTGAAATAATAATTTTTTCGAAGGTGCATGAATCTGTACAGAGTTGATATGTTCTTCCTGAGTATACTTTCAAGTCATGTTATAAGCATATCACCTATATTGATGGTTAGTTACATTTTAAATTGCATTTATAATTTTTTTCTTCAAATATAAATTGAGGGAAAATGGATTTTGAATTGTAATAAGTGAAGGGAGAAAATTAAGGCATTTTATGTAGGTAAATGGATACACTACTATACGGAAAAATAAAATATTTTTACATGAAGAGGTCTCAACATGCAAGAACTGCATTTAGTCATCTAAATTAACTTAAATTTTATGCATTTGATTGCCAGGTCAAATCATATAAAGTTCTGTGGAGTAATGTCTGGTATAAAAACTTACTTTAACATGTCAGGACTCATTAAGCAGTAGTATCTGGCACATTAAATATCTCCATTTGTTTTGTGGACACCATGCAGAGCAGGATCCCATTCTGGAAATGTCATGGAGTAGTATCCACATCTAATAATTTAGCATTGTTTCAGCAATTTCCTATCATTTGTGAGGAAGGATCAAATTTTGGAACACTTCTTTCTCTGAACAGTGCATTATTTGTACAATCTTCTTTTAGGATAGCTGAGGAAATACCAGCACAAAGATTTGCAAAAGTGATCTTTCATTTTTAATGTGCAGTGAGAATTTGTAAAATAGCTTCTTAAAATTTTCAAATCTGCCTTCCATGAATATGCAGAATGATAGTTGCTCACTTTTACCGCTAAGCAAGTGGTTACAATGTCTAAATTTGTTTTATCAAGCTAAAACAATAATTGGAATTTGATTCAAATTCTGGACTCTTCTGACTTGTATCATCAAGTGATAAAACAAGATTGATCAATCCACTTCTAAGTCTAGTTTATCTACAAGTCAGACAACAAATTTTGACTTTCAAGTTACAATTTTGAGTACTCAGAGAAGTCAGAAAAAGCGGTATTGTAAATGCAGCACTTTTGTCCTTTCCTTCAAGTTTCCGAGACTCTTGAAAAACCTTATTTCCTCTGAGAGAAGTTTCATGTGTAAACATACATGTATATTAGTTCCATGTTCAGTACTTTGGTATGGAAGTCATAAGGAAAGACAATACATACGAAAACTATAAGTGCCAGTCTTACAAAATTATGTTCAAAGTAGAACCTACATATTAGTGATTGCTACTTCTAGCTACAATATTATTATTATCTACTACCAGGTTAAATTTGTCCCATTGAAGATTATGAAGTTACCTGACAAATTATCATAGGTCCCAATTGTTTAACTGCTTCTTTTAGTGGATTAAGTATATCCCTAGACCTGTAATCTAGAGAAAATAGTTACATCTCTTTATATGCTTATTCCCAGATTTTTCAGCATTCATCAGGCTACTGCTGTATGAGGCATAGGGTACCTTCAGAGATCATCAGAAGCTATCTGAAGAACACGAAACATGAAGAACATGAAAGAACCTAGAATTTTCACATTTTTTACTTCGCTGCAATTTATATATGCTGTTGGCAAGCAAATAAAGCATTTAAAATACTGTGGTTCAGTGTTGTTTTTCTGTATGTGTAGTAACAGAAGGACTATATTTAATACGTCTTTACATCTTTGGGAGCAGTGTATTCAGTGCACAAATTAACAATAGTACAGAAATATTTTTCGTAATAGTGAGGACAGGAAACCCAAACTGGAGTGCAACAGCAACCCGAATTCCTTCTTTTCATATTTCAATACATGACATGGAGAGAAAAACTAATTGGCCTCTCGCCTCTCCCCTGATGAGTGCTACTAAGAGTAGTGTGCATTTCGGATCTAATGGTAAAATAACTTTATTCACCCAGACAGACCCCTAATCTGATTTAGAAGTAATGCAAATCACATTGTGTAAATGACTATGATGCTGTGAGGTATAACCCAGATTGTAATCTGATCTGTATGATCACCATTACAGGACGTTATCTGAAAAAGAAGAAACTTGGTTTGAATTTGAGCTCAGTTTGAAAAGAAAATCGAAAAGCATCCTTTTATTTTATGAACTGTGTAAATATGAGCTGTAGGTACAGTGATGACGGGATTGAAGTCATCTATCTCTGTCTGAAATGTGTTTACATGTGAGCTGCCTGATCTCCATTACAGTCAATGAAGACATAGTGAGGTCTGTTGATCAGTTCCTCTGACCAATAAAGATGCTTATTTCGAGATAAAATGAATTGTCCTAGAACTCCATGGACTACAGTGGGAATTTAGAAACTAAATTATGTACAAACACCTGTGCTGCAGACATCCCAAATTAGGCAAGATAAGTCCCGGTCTAGCTACTCAGGGTGAGACGTTTGAACAAGTAAACAAAGCCCTTTCTGAAGTCGATGAGAGGAGACCAGAACCACCACAGAGCAACTCATCCCATCCATGATGTATGTTTATCACAGATGGAAGGAGTCATATCTCTACTGACTATATAGGGAATCTTGAAGGTTACATTAGATTAAGCATCAAGGGTGGATTTTGTTCAAGACTAGATGTCTACGTGTGAGGCAAGTATCTCAGTTGCCAT
The DNA here is from genome assembly GCA_013399475.1 of Chauna torquata. Taxonomy (NCBI): domain Eukaryota; kingdom Metazoa; phylum Chordata; class Aves; order Anseriformes; family Anhimidae; genus Chauna; species Chauna torquata. The sequence continues at coordinate 34,837 of VXAL01019868.1, read as the reverse complement.
TATAGTCAGAAGAGCTTCCTCATTTGGCCACACACTGAAGTCTAGTGTCATTTGAGATAATCTAGGGTATCCTGCCTGGCGTCCAGTTGCCATTCCGATTATTACAGGTCATACGCCGTTAATTTCCAGCCTGTTGCAAATGTGTCAGGTTAAAGTGCATCAAATGATATTAGTTGTATATTTTTAGGTAAATAAATGGAGCACAATGAAAATTCAATCTTCTCTAAAAGAAGAATTTTGCATAAAGTACATGTGTAAGAAATCAAACATTTGTATTATATTCTTTCCCACAGAATAGACCACAGAAGATAAACAGAGTAAATACACCGAGATGGGGAATACAGTGTATGTAAGTAAAACAAAACAAAACAAAACAAAACAAAACAAAACAAAACAAAACAAAACAAAAAACCTGTCAGGAAAGGCTCTAATGTTAATATTTGCTTTCAAACCAACATTATTCTCTCCAATTCACAAGTTTGATTCAAAGATACTGCTACTGCCACCAGTACAAGCACAGAAATCTGATGTTTGGCTTATGTATGGAAAACAGAGTATCTGATTCACTTTCTCTCAGAATCACAGAATGGTTGAGGTGGGAAAGGACCTCTGGGGGTCATCTGCTCCAACCCCCTGCTCAAACAGGGCCACCCAAAGCAGGTTGCCCAGGACTGCGTCCAGGTGGCTTTGGAAGATCTCCAGGCAGGGAGGCTCCACAACCTCTCTGGGCAACCTGTGCCAGAGCTCCATCACCTGCACAGTGAAGAATTGTTTCCCGATGTTCAGAGGGAACTTCTTGTGTTCCTTTTTGTGCCCATTGCCTCTTGTCCTGGCATTGGACACTACTGACAAGAGCCTGGCTCTGTTCAGTTAAAAGAGGAAGGAAAATATTAGTCTGCAGCCTTGACAAGCTGCGGTGCCCCTAGACACGTACCTTCACCGCATCTTCTAAGAACTGAATGCTGACCTTGCATAAAGCATGCAAAGTTTCTACTGGAGAAAAAAAATGTCTCATGTCTTCGAGCAGAATTCAGCTCTCAGAACGAAAACAGCTTGCGCTCACCTGCTGCTTTAATTTTGAAATGCATTTTCAATCGATATCTTGTATAAATTATGAACTGAGAGCAATGTGCTTTACCAAGAAGACAGTATTACAGTCACACAGTGCCATCCAAATGGAAAGCCCCCCAAGTAAGCAAGAATGACAAGAACATTAAAATTATTGGAGCTCTCCATGACAGACTCTTGCATTGACTATCACACATTTACAAAGTATCAGTTTTCATTTGGTCATTGTTATTTAAAGCAGGAGAAGGCTTGCTCTTCTGACCATCAGTTCCTCCTTTGGATGTGTCCTGGAAGAAAAGCCTTGGCATCCACAGTGACATTAAAATTCGTTTGTATTCATTCCGAAAATTCTGGTTAAGAAGTCCATATATTATTGCATTAAGGCAGCTGTTGAAATAGGCCATGAAGTAGCTTATAATGAATAACCATTCAGGAACTTTTGGAGCCATTTCCAAAGGATTGATGGCTACAGCCAGTCCTATGAAGTTCAGAGGTGCCCAGCAAAAGGCAAAAATCACAAAAACCACAAACATGGTAAGAAAGTTTCTGAAGTCGCTTGGCTTCAGTCTTGGCTTTGTTTCTGACTTGACTCGTCTTCTAACTTGAAGCACTAAAACCCAAATTCGAAGGTAGCAGAAACTCACAACAGTGATAGGGACGATGAAATGAATTACCACAACAGCTATTGTATAGTAGGAGCTTGCAGTCTGAACAAATGTGCATGAATAGATGCGTGGATCGTACTTTAAAGAGCCAACAAAAAAATTTGGCACAGTTGCAATTACTGTTAATACCCAGACTAAGGAGACGTAGAGCATTGTGTTCCAACAGCTATACACTTTGTCATAAGCAAAGCTATGACATATATAGCAATATCGGTTTATTGCAATTGCAGTGATGTTGAAAATAGAGCCTATTACACTTAGTCCCATCACAAAGCCACTCACTTTGCAGTGCATTTCACCCAAAGTCCATCCATTGTGGAAAATAGCTATGAGCACCAGTGGGTATGGATACAAGGCCACCACCAGATCAGCGAAAGCCAGGCTCACCACAAATGCATTACCTGGGGGAAAAAGAAAAATACATAGACATAAGTCTGAAAGCAAGCGTAGTTGTGAACAAGAAGAAAATGTACCATATTATTTTTGGATATCTGCAATGTTAAATTATTGCTGATGTCAGCAAGCAGCAGTTATATAGGACCAATAGGTTTGTAGGGGAAATAATTCTATCGTTCAACGTAGACCACCACAGAAATAGCTGCAGAAACATGGTGTTTCAAATTTTTTGGTGACTGGATTGTACCCTCCTTTGTATTTTGATCTCTAATAAGCATAACCATCAATGAGCCATTATATTAGCCTGTGCTGAGTTGTTTCAGTATAGCTAACTCCACAGCTGGAGAGAAAAGGAGAAAAAGAAAAAAGTCTAAATTGCACCAGGTGGGTAGGCTACTATGTCTTTCTAATCTATGACTGGAATACTAACAGGCTTGACGGTTATTGAGGGGAAGGATAGGTCTACAGGGATTAGAAGGATGCATTGTTTTATGTATATTCTGAATTGCTACACAATAGACTGTAATATAGAAATTTTCTGCATGAATGGCCTGTGGTGGTTTTACCCAGCTAAACAGGCGACCTCCACAACCGCTCGCTCACTCCCCCTCCTCAAAGAAACAGGGGGAGAAAATATGATGGACCAGGGCTTAAGGGTTGGGATAAGGACAAGCAAGTTACTCACTAATTATCGTCACAGGCAAAACAGACTCAACATAGGGAGATTAGTATAATTTATTACTATAGCTAGCAAACTAGAGCAGTGAGAAACTAAAAGCAAACTAAAAACACCTTCCC
>VXAL01019868.1:0-31560 GCA_013399475.1 Chauna torquata | reverse complement strand
CCTGGAGCACCTCCTGCCCTCCTTCTTCACTGACCTTGGTGTCTGCAGGGCTGTTCCTCACTCCTCTCACTCCCAGCTGCTGTTGCGCAGCAGTTTTTTCCCCTTCTTAAATATGCTCTCACAGAGGCGCAAACAACATCGCTCATTGGTTCAGGTCTGGCCAGCGGCGGGTCCCTTTTGGAGCCGGCTGGAGCTGGCTCTTATCTGACATGGGGCAGCTTCTGGAATCTTCTCACAGAAGCCACCCCTGTGGCCCACATGCTACCAATCCTTTACCACGTAAACCCAATATATGGCCTACCCATACTGCAGTTATTTTGCCACTGGGTTGACTAAGGAGGAGTGAATAGCCTTCATTACCTTCTGTAGAAAGGCATATTTAATTATATGCACATAGTAAAAATGTGTAATTGCAAGAGAAAGAAAGAATTCAAATGCATGGATGGAGCCTTTAGATCATTTTCTGCTGATTATGTCTGAAGAAATTTTAGTGATATGGTTGAGGTTTACTGTCTCTCTTTAAACAGTGTCCTTTCAGTTTGAAACTTCTGGACACTGTACTTAAGGAAACTTTAATAAAACATTGAGATATTGAACTATATTCCTGCAGAAAATGAGATTCTTACCATGGCAAGTAGTGGGTCCCTTGCTTTTTAGGAAAAATATGAAATAATTCTCTAGGAACTTCCCAGGATACAAAAAGGAGTGGTACGAACTTTAGATTCTTGGTAGTATTAAACACATTTCTGGTTTGCATACTCACTTTTTTGCTTCAAGTCCTTTGCAGCGTGAACTGAAGTGCAAAAGACACAACACCTTTTAAAATTGTGTGGGCAAAACTATTTTTTGAAAAGAGCAATTAGATGATTAATCTTACAAATTCTGAGCTTTCTAGTCCTCACCTACCAAAGCAGTTCTCCATACATTTAGTTTTAAGCACAGAAATACCGCTGTGGATAAGGATGCCATTAGCTGGAGGACAGAAAATGCGGAACCTTGTAGGATTACTTTTCACAAAATGGCAGAATTTCACTTGTATACTGTTTTCTCCACTTGCCCCTGCATTTGTACCTTGCTTAAACAGAATGAAGAAATGGGGAACTCCCTTTCTCTCATACGGCTTAGGAAAAGGCTGTGAGCATCAGAATTTGCACACCAGCTAGGGAACTTAACAGAAAGAAGGATTATCAACGTGTAGCCACAGCAACATGGCTCATCTCAATACAGGTGTACAGCTTATTTTAGATGTTTCCTTGTTATACATTTAGCAGCCTGTCTCTCATTCTCTTTATACTTCTAAGGCCACACAAGGGTTTACACAGCTACTATTCACTGACATGGTGAACCCATGGGTAAAACCCTCTAATTAGAGCTAATTTACAGCAAAGCAAATATCTATCAATTTTATGATCTGTGAGGAAAGATTAAACAAACTTGGAAGAAGATTGAGGGGTAGATGATAACAAACTTCAAGTAAGTGAAGCGGGAAGGATATTGTCTATTCCCATGTCTGTGGTGAGCACAAACAAGCTTCATTTACGAAAAGGAAGCTTCAGACTAGACATGGGGAAAAATATTTTAATGGCAAGAAGAAGGAGGTTCTGGAACATCTTGCTTTGTGCCTGCTGTTGGAGGTTGTACGAAAAAGTTAAATGAATGTTTGTCAGTACTGGCCTACTGGCTCAGCTGATCCCCATTTTAAGCATAGGAAGGATGAAATGACTTTGAAGGTCATTTGACTCTTTCAGCCATATGAAAACTATGGTAAAATACAAGACTAACAAAGGAGCAGGGAAACCTTTATCAGAATGTACTTACATCACGGGAACTAGAATTTCTCTTATCCTTTTTCATTACTGTATCTGACAGTAGGAAACAGAGAAGTCAGGAGAAAGAATTTTTTTTCTGTTTTCAGAAGGGTGTGTGCTAAAATTAATATATCTAATCTCTCAAGCCTCCTAGCATCAGCTCATAATTAAAATGTAATTATTCAGTTAAAATCAACTGAGCATTCAGATCCTTCAACCATATTTGGAAATTTACTGCGAAGTACATTTGGCAAGTGAATTTCCAAATTGTGTATGTAGTTTAGAGCTTCTTGAAAATTCCATCTACAGTGAATAAGGGCAGTTAGCAATGAACTTGTCAAAAACATAACATACCGCTTTGCAACAGAGAAGAAAGATGGTGCAATAAGTATAAAGGCCTCAAGAAATTTGTCACTTTTACAGCTGTTTACTGTGTTTGGGTGTTCTCACTGTGCACCACAAAGTAAAGTCCAAAGTTTTTTTTTTTCTTTCTATGTGGCTGACTGCAGAATGAAGTTTAATGTTACATTACTGCAATGAATAATCTACAAAAATAGAGAGAAAGTTTTCTAATTCATAAAAAATATGTAATCAACATTTTGGGAAATCAAAGGTATTAGATGGCTTTTAAGTGCTTGGAGAAAGTAAATGTTCCTTGATACACCTAAGAAACAGCATTTGGAATGACTTTAATGACATTCATAAGATAATCACAGAGGAAACTTTTGGCTATTTATAACAAAATAGAAACCACAGAATGCTCATCTAGTTGGAATTATTATTGTTAGTTTAATAATTTACCCAATAGATTAAGCTCCTAGATTTCAGTTTCATCAGATAGAAGATTGTATTTGTTTATAAGAAACACATCTGCTCACTGGAATGGAAAGACCACTTAATTACAAAAAATAGCTACCAGAAGCCAAATATCTAGCCAGGGACTCAAAAAGATATATATCTGTACTGTCTTAAATATTGATAGCTGACATGTCTGGATGGTTTGTAATCCTCTTTGATTTCTAATTTCCCTAGTTGAACAATCTACTGGTGCTCTGTCCACCAGGGTATACAAACGCCACGGAGCTCCTTTCTCTCCTCCTGTTGAACCTGGGACACTGTGTAGCAAGAAATATAAACAGTAGGGACAGGCAAGGCAGAAAGCAAATGAATAAGACTATAACGTAGTGGCAGTTTTTGAAATACCAAGGATTGATGACTATGGATATTTCTTCTATCCCTCTATTTTCATAACGAAACCCTGTTCCCCTGGGAAAGCTCAGAATTACTCTTCCAGATTTCTTACTTCATGATGTCTTCATACGGAATGTAATTGGGAAAGTTGTTTGTTTTGACTTAGAGCTTAAAAACCTCTATAATAACCAGCACTGTGTCTATAATTAAATAGCCTTTTATACTGGCTGAGAATGATAAGAACTAGAGTTTTTTATGACATTACTCTGACAGTTACCTATAGGTGTTTATCTGTACTGTAAAGAACAAGAGGAAGATCTTGACTTTAATGAAGTAAAAAAGAGTTTCATCATCTCAAAAAAACCCCTATATATATATATATATAGCCAATCATTCCTTGGCAGAGTTCACAGTAAGAGACATCCTCAAGAAAATGTTTGACTGACAGACTGTCCGTCCACACGTATCAGGCATATCTCTAGTGCTAGATCACTCTTCAACAGCCTTTTTTATTCCTCTGCCAGACTCTCATAGCCCCTTTGCTCAAAATAAACTAAAAAAAGAGAGTTCTAGAAGGCTTCTGAAAGCTTTCTAGTTGCCGTTGATATATAAAGACAGAATTTGGGCTCAGTTACTAGACAGCCTTCTAGTCAAAGCACAAGGTATCACTTCAGTGACGTGTGGTTTCATCCTTTCTGTAAGTTACTTATACATAAACACTAAGCATATACAAAGTTTTTTTCCTCTGTTTTTTAAAACGGTCACAAAATTCACACTGTGAGTCTATTCCTTTAGTTCATTCCTGTAACTCATTAAAGGGGAAAAAAATATGTTTTACAGCCCCAATCACAGTTCCAGATTTCTGCAAGTGATATTCCACTTGCATGTAAAACCCCTCCTCAGCTGTGATATCACCTCTCTCTAAGGATCCTGATATGAGGCTTGATATGAAAGTTGCTGGTGGCTTACAACTTTTGTTTCTGACTACCAGAAATGGAAACAAAATATTATTATAATGTTGATCTTAATCTTATTCCCTTTATTTAAATTATGTTGGTATAAATTATCTGCCTGTCAGGCCTCTTTAATGGCTGCTGAAGTTAATGGGAGAATTGCCACAGATTTAAAGGAGCCATTAAACAGACCATTAAAAATGTAAGAAACAAAGACCTCTTATTAACAAGAATGTGAAACACTGAAAACACAACAACAAAAAAAAACAAACACTAGAATTACATTTGGATGTGAAAGAACAAAAATCAAGGTCTAAACACCTTTCATAGCTCCTACAAGTTTTAAAAGAGCAAATCTTACCTTCAGACAAAGAGAAATAGCGGTGTGTTAATCCCAAGGGGTGTTAGCCAGGATTCATTACAGCAAGTGGCTGACTGGATGTACAGTTTGGGTCTAAACCAATATGGACAGATATCAAAGAGGCATATGCAAAAACCTGAAGAAAGCAATCAGTCCTTCAGCCAAGATGACTGTCTCTACTTAATCTCCCCTTGTCTATAATTAGTAATTAGTAATAGAAACTACGCAACTCCATTGCATGGAACTTCTCTTGCGCATGGTCACCTTTTTAGGTCCAAGCCTAAATATTATTTCCAGGCTCCAAACCCTGCAGTGGTGAGTATCAAGGTCTGGACCAGATAAAACAGAAGCATGCTCAGCCAACAGCAAATTTGTATAAAACTGACTGCACATGTCTATGTCTCCACTCCTGATTGTATGAGAATAGTCCTGAGACTGAAACTAAGGACCAGTCTGCTCAGTGAAATCATTTAAGTAGCAGATTCCTCTAAGGACCAGCTAGAGTGCAAACCTGAGTTAGGGTATGAGTGGTTTTCCAGCTCAGAGTTCAGGATTTTGGATAGGTTTTTGTTTCTGTTTCAAGAGTGCCCCAGCAAATTTGGCTCAAACAGCATGCAGGGAGATGTTAGCTGATCCTAGAGAAAGGCTGGTGCATCTTATCTCCCAGCTGAAGAAAAAGGGAAAAGGGACAAAGTGTTAACCCTGCACCATGATTTCATTCTCTGTTGTTCATGGGATATTGCAGCTACATAACAGCCTTGGATTGCCAAGCACTGACTTGGGACATAACAAACCACAGAAGTGGGAGCATCTCATGGTTAGTATCAAGCAAATAAAACTGAAACATATAAACAGAATGTGGAAGTCTCACCTGCCTCGCTGTCCATTCTTTTTCTCTACTTTTGGCTTATTTGATTGTTATTTTTAAAAAGTATTTAAGCTCTTGCAGTTCTTCACTTTTGGTTTAAATAGACAGCCTTTTAATCTGTTTAAAATCACCTGTGTCAACCCTATTTTTTCTCACAATCCATTAGGAAGAATAAATCATAGAATCATTGAATCATTTAGGTTGGAAAAGACCTTGAAGATGATCAAGTCCAACCATCACCGTGACCTGCTGAGTCCCATCACTAACCCATGTCCCTTAGTGCCACGTCCACACGTCTCTTAAATACCTCCAAGGATGGAGACTCCACCACTTCCCTGGGCAGTCCATTCCAATGCCTAACCACTCTTTCCATAAAGAAAGCCTTCCTGATATCAAATCTAAACCTGCCCTGGCACAACTTGGGGCAGTCTGCTCATGTCCTATCACTTGTCACCTGAGAAAAGAGACCAACACCCTCCTTGCCGCAACCTCCTTTCAGGTAGTTGTACAGAGCGATGAGGTCTCCCCTCAGCCTCCTCTTCTCCAGACCAAACAACCCCAATTCCCTCAGCTGCTCCTCAAAACTCTTGTTTTCCAGTCCCTTCACCAGCTTTGTTGCTCTTCTCCGCACACACAGGAGCACCTCCATGTCCTTCCTGCATTGAGGGGCCCAGAACTGAACACAGTGTTCGAGGTGTGGCCTCACCAGAGCTGAGTGCAGAGGGACAGTCACTTCCCCAGTCCTGCTGGCCACACTATTGCTGATGCAGGCCAGATGCCATTGGCTTTCCTGGCCACCTGAGCACACTGCTGGCTCATGTTCAGCCGGCTGTCAACCAGCACCCCAAAGTCCTTTTCTGCTGGGCAACTTTCCAGCCACTCTTCCCCAAGCCTATACCACTGCATGGGGTTGTTGAGACCAAAGTTCAGGACGAAGCACTTACCCTTGCTGAATGTCATGCAATTGGACTCAGCCCATTGACGCAGCCTATCCAGATTCATTTGCAGAGCCTTCCTACCCTCAAGCAGATAAACAGTCCCGCCTAACTTGGTGTTATCCACACACTTACCAAAGGTGCACTTGATTCCCTCATCCAGATCTTTAATAAAAATGTTAAACAAAACTGGCCCCAATACTGAGCCCTTGGGAGCACCACTTGTGACCAGCTGCCAGGTAGACTGAACTCCATTCACTATGACTCTTTGAGCCTGGCCATCCGGGCAGATCTTCACCTAGAGAACTGTACACATCCTGACAGCCTAATTCAGATGAAACTCCACTTATGTCAGCAGGAATGAAGCCAGCAGAAGTGGACACCAGCAGCAGGGGGAGCAGAGAATTAAGTCTTTCACACACTGACATTTGAATTCCCTGTAACACTACAAGTCAAAACCTAGGTTAATCTTTGATTTACTGAGAAGTGTTAATGTAGTGTAATGTTCAATAATGTGTTATTAACAGAAGATTTAACATAATGCTCTGAGCAAGTGTCAGATGGGTTTTTGTTTTCTTTGAATATGACTGTTTCAAAGCAGTGACACAGTCCTTCGTAGTTTTGTTTCATGATTTCAGACATTTGTGGGATATACTGCAGACACAGATGTAATGGAAAGGGACAGGTGATATGTTTTCACTAAAACTGCAGTATTTTGGAGACTGGCAAAAAATAATAAAAAAAAAATACCATAAACACTGAATTGAGGCTAGATCTTTGACCTATGGACCATTCAGCTTATTTCTTTTTAGAAAATGTATGTTCAATGAAACTGTTTAAAATACTTGGTGAGTTTGCTGAATTTGAGTTATTTTATGCTATGTATAAGGGAAATTCTCTACTGTCACTGGGAATACTATACACAGAACAGAAGGGGAATGTTTACTGTGGGAGTTATCATTTCCTTGTGAAGATACCCTGTCATGGTTTTGGCTGGGACAGAGTTAATTTTCTTTGTAGAGGCTCACACAATGCTGTATTTTGGATTTTTGATGAAAATAGTGGTGATGTTTTTGGTTGTTGCAGAGCAGTGTTTACATAGAGCCAAAGACTTTTTTGCTTCTTGTGCTGCCCTGCCAGCGAGGAGGCTGGGAGCGCACAAGAAATTGGGGGGGACATGGCCAGGGCAGGTGACCCAGACTGGCTAAAGGGATGTCCCACACCACACGGGGTCATGCTCAGCAATAGCAGCTGGGGGAAGGAGGAGGAAGGGAGGGACGTTGGGAGTGATGGCGTTTGTCTTCCCAAGGAACTGCTACGCGTGACGAGCCCTGCTTTCCTGGCAGTGGGTGAACACCTGCCTGCCCGTGGGAAGCAGCGAATGAATCCCTTGTTCTGCTGTGCTTGTGCGTGGCTTTTGCTTTACCCAGTAAACTGTCTTTGTCTCAGCCCATGAGTTCTGGCACTTTTACCTTTCTGATTCTCTCCCCATCCCACCTGGGGAGAGTGAGCGAGCGGCTGTGTGGCCCTTAGCTGCCTGCCGGGGCTAAACCACAACACTACCCATAGGCTTTGAGAGAGCTTTCTGTTCAGAAGAAATTCAGGCCTAGACACCCTGAAAGTCAGAAGTCTGTGTTCCCCAGTAATTTTCACAGAAAAGCCTCGAATCCAGACTAAATAGGGTTTAAACCCTAGCCATCCACTTTCTGGACGATGCTGTTTCCACACTGATTCCACGCTGTTATGAAGAAGGTGAGAAGAGGCACTCCTCATTTTAAGATAGAACAAAACAAACACCTGACTTTGTGATAGTTTAGTGGAGAATGCTCTGCACAATCCTTTTCAAGCTGTGGTCCAACGCAAAGAATATGGGATTCACAGAACTAGAAGCTCAGAATGTAAAAGGTAGCTTAAGATTGTAGCTTAGTGTCTAGCAGACTGCTGGATTGGGACAGACTGGTCTTCTTGGCTCCACATGTGCAATCAAGAGTTGAAGCTGGAAGCTACGTTTGCAGATGAATTTTAGGCCAGCAAGCTGCAGATCTCGGGTGTCAACATGGTCTTGCTGAAGAGAGACACCCAAGTCACACTGTTATTAATATGTCTTTGAGATCAGGTCTTTGGCATGCTTGGCAGATAGATATTAATATAACTCAACTGAGCAAAGCTTCATTTTTTTCTGTGTGCTCAGATTTCTCCCTGTGGTTAAACGTGGGAACACTGGTACCTGCTCTGAGTTTGCCATCATGAGTTTCATAACAGACTGTAGGTTCACAAAAATCTTTCTAATGCTGTGCTGTTAAAAACTTAGTAGCAGCTTGAGATTTGTAACCCTTAGGTTTGTAATTTTGCTTACCTGTGGCTTCCTCTGGTGCAATTATTCAGACCGAGTAGGGTCGGTGGTGACTCTCTATTGCCACCTAGTGCACCAGCCAAACCAGAGACAATAAATTGTACAGTCTAACACTGCAGAAGGCAAAAGCAAGTGGTTTGTTCTTCCAGAGCAAAAGTCTGATTGATACTCAGATAGTAAGTTTATAGGGTGATAAATATTTTTCTGAGTTTCTGATACTTTCTGAGACTGAATGAACTTTCCTTGTACTGTGTGCTTTTCCAAGAGAAAAGGGGTAGCTGAAGATGCAAGACAGGCTCTTCTAGAGAATCCACTCTTGCCTAGTGGTTAGGACGCTTCCACGGTAGAAGATCTTTTCTTTGTAAAAGGACTTGAGACTGTATCTCCCATAGTCCCAAGAAAGTGTCCTACTCACCAGCCCTGCTGCTCTTCTGAGGTTAGCCTGCATGTCTCTCTCTAGGTTATGGTCAAGAATTTCACCCTGGAACCAGAACACACAGGTTATCACTTATATTGTACAGTGCTCTTCATCAGTCCATCTCAAAGCAAAAAAAAATCTTATGATTTAACAGGTGTGAAACTGAGACAGATAGATGCAGGGACTCTCCCAAAACAGAACTTTGGAAGAACACTCAAGGTTCATGAGCCTTATTCTTCTCTACTGGATAATACCACCTCTATTGGGTATATCTTGCAAAAAAATGTGTGCAGTGCTCCAAAATTATGCTGAAGTGGGGTACTGGTATTGAGGGATGGGGCAATAGAAGAGCTAGAGATTTCAAGCAAAGTTAGTGGGATTCAAAGCAGACAAAAGGGGTGGTTGCTGCAACAGGTAGTAAACCTGTGGAACTCCTTAATAGAGGATCTAATAGATGTAAAAAGTTTACCAAATTCAAGGGAAGGCTGGAAAAGTACTTGAAATAGATTATCAATTGAAGGCAACTACACAGACAGAACATACCAGGTTCAGTAAATCCTCTGAGCTTCAAGGAATCACAAACTGGGGGAATACAGAGGAAGTATCATTATGGTTGTTCTGTTCACATTTTTTCCCTGTCTGCTTATGTCTACAGTTAAAGTACGAGGCTAGCGATGACCAATACAACCACTTTTATGATGAGGACAGTAGGTTTCAGTGATTCTATCCAGAAGCACAGCTCCTTCTACACCTCCCCTGTTGTGCTGGTATAAGTGATATGGTGCAACATCCTCATTCAGATCCTTACCAGCCACTCCTCTACACAACCAGCCCATTTTTGTTGTCAAGCAGCAATCATAGGGGTGAAGTTCCCTTATACCACTGCTGTCACACTGAAGTCAGGATCTTGCCATCAGGGTAGTCTAGGAAGGTGGAAGGCCTCTCTTGTTACCACGAGAATGCCTCTATCTAGGGGTATTGTTGCTTTTCAGGACAGAGCACTGGAACAGGTTGCCCAGAGAGGTTGTGGAGTCTCTTTCTCTGGAGATATCCAAAGCCCGCCTGGATGCCATCCTGCGCAATGTGCTCGAGGTGATCCTGCTCGGCAGGGGCTTTGGACTAGATGATCTTCAGAGGTCCCTTCCGACCCTGCCCATTCTGTGATTCTGTGAAAGACATTTGCTCTGAGTGAGCAGTGGGCACCAGTGATGGCCCAGCTTAAAAACCTCCAGTTGCTGAGCACAATCACTGAACAACAACAACAACAACAAAAGATTGTTTTTTCACTAATACTTGAAAGAAGTTGTGTTTCCTGTATCTGTCAGTACATATCAGCTTAATTTTCTTCACTTGAAGTAATCACAGCTGTTGGTTGCTTCAACTGGGGAAGAATAGGAAGCCTACAGGAAGAACTGCAAGTATGAAAACTCATTTGCTGCTGACAAAGTGTCCAAAATGAAAAGCTCTAAAACACTACAGGTGCAATCTAGCCAGATCCTATGAGTTGCTAGATAACCTGTGTTTGTTAATAACATACATTTGTAGTCTTCCAGCACTATATTGCATTCATATAAAAAATGTGAAATATATAGCATTTTGTAGTGTGTTATTTTGTTAAAAGCAAAGCAAAAAAACTAAAGCTTAAAACTTGATTCAGATCAACTACATAAGACTGGAGTGTGGAAGCAAACAAAGTAAGGACATTTCACTGCTAAAAACTCTGGACAAACCTTTATTGTGTCTGGGCAGATATTAATTTATATTGTGTGAAAGGCTACCTCATCTTCTATTACCTTCACGAGAACTCTTAGGCTCAGTAAACACATAACAACTGTCTTTGCTACTGTCTTTCATCTGAATTTGTGTCAAATTCATGTAAATGTTAATTTTTTTTTTTTTTCTCTCTCTTAGAGCAACAGAACAGTGTTCTGATCCTTTGGACAACTGTTATCTTCCACCTTCTTTTAGAAAGGAGGAGATCAATTTGACGAATAAAAAAAAATGTGAAAACAAAAACAAGGTTTAGTTTTGTTCAGCTGGTTGGTTTGTGTATTTTGTTAATATTCACTAGGAGATTAATTAAAAAAAAATCTGATTTGTAATGTAAGGTTTAAAATAATTCAAAAATATAATGGAAGTTATTCAAAATATCCAGCAGATATGTGAAATGAATAAAATTGAGACTATTGCTGACTATGGGAGATACTCAGCACCACTTAGCCAAGAGATTTGCTTAGCTATGATAAGGTGCATCTTTTAGTTCAATCTTGTAGACCCTTTCAAACAGAACATGGCATTTTAGCCAGTACAAATGTTGGGATTTCCTCTTGTGGAAATGAAGACTTTAAGTGGTAATTTCCACAGAGATTTAGTCAACTGCTCTGCAGGACTTCTAATGAAGGCCAGGTTGGATGGGGCTTTGAGCAACCTGGTTCAGTGGGAGATGTCCCTGCCCATGGCAGGAGGTTGGAACTAGATGATCCTTAAGGTCCTTTCCAACCCAAGCCATTCTATAATTCTATGACTTGCAGTATGTGACGGACACAACCAGTAACAAGTAAATGCAAACCAGTTACAGCTGAAAAAAGAAATCAAATCTAAACTAGTTATTGCTGCTACTTATTTTTAGGGGTTCCTGTGTTCAACTCCCGGACATGGTGGGGGATCCTGACACAGTCTAGAAATTATTAAAAGTGGTATATGATATACTGCAATAAATATAGTGTCTGGGATCATCTAATATTGGGATCATGTAGGTTGAAAATTTGCCAATGCTTCTAACATTCTCTGGAGTCCCTTCATTATGGTCTTGTTTTCCTTTTTTTTTCCCCCCCAATTTTTCTCTCCTGTTTCCTTTTTTTGCTGAGGAAGAAAATAGATGACACTTGACGAAAAGAGCCATTATAAACCCTTCAGTGAGGAAAAGTCCTACCCTTTTTGTTCTTAGCTTTTAGAAGGGCCTCATCACTGCACATGCATATGGAGTTGAATGTCTTCAGAAGCTGTTGTCAGTTTGTGCCATCTGCTTCTTTTGGAAACAAGGTCTTAAAGTAAAGTACACTGACATGATTCATCTTATAATGATACTCATAGGTTTGTAAACATTTAAATAGATGAGTAAATAAAATGCTTTTATAGAAAGTGATCGTGTATTCTCTTCCAAAGCATTGGCTGGACTGTGTTTCAACTCAGTCTAAACAGAGTGTGTAATGATCATTTTCTGAATGTCTTTCCTCAGCCAGTAAAAGTCTTGCAAAAAGATTGAAAAAACACTCAGTTCAGTCTGAGGCTGTGAGTTATGATATCGGTGAGCTAGTTAAACGAAGGGTGGTAGACATAGGCATATAATCACAGAATCATTGAAGTTGGAAGAGATCTCTGGAGATCAACTAGTCCAAGCCACCAGCTCAAAGAAGGGTCAACTACAGCAGGTTGTTCAGGGCTCTGTCTAGTCAGGTTTTGACTATCTCCAATCATGGATACTCAACAGGCTCTCCAGGCAACCTGTTCCAGTAAGGACCAGGTATACAACATATTTATTTTTTTCACTAGGGAATAGGGGGAAGAAGAAGACCTACTTGACCTACTAAATAGCAGAAGGCATCTAAGAATATACCTGCCGTTACGCAGGTAGAAAACAGACATGGTCACTAACAAACATATAGAATTTCTTGGTCGGAATGACAGGTCCTCGTGCAAATTAGAGAAGGTGGGACTTTGTTTTGACTGTGCTTCTGTCTTCAGATTCCTTGTGGCAGCAGAATCTGAACAACCTCTGACTGGATATAATGGTCTGAGCCAAACAGAGAATCTGGACCAACAAAAGTTTACAGACTTGGGAAGCAGCAGGTGGAGTGTGGTGAGGGCTGCACAGAAAGAGAGAAGCATCAGATCCTAGCAAAAAGATTTTTGAAAACCCATTCCCACTGGCTTGAGCAGGGCCAGAATTTCCCACGTTATATGGATATTCATATGCTAGGTTCAGCTAACCCAGTGTGCAGAATCCTTCTCCACACGCTACTTTGATGATCTTTGTGCACTGTGAACTTGCTGAGGCTACGCTCTGCCGCATCGTCCAGCTCATTAATGAAGGTATTAAACAGTATTGAACCCAATAAACCCCTGGGGCACACCAGTAGCGACTTGTCTCCAATAGGATTTTGTGCCACTGATCACAACCCTCCGGGCTCAGTCATTCAGCCAGTTTTCAATCTACCTCACTGTCCACTTATCTAATCCCTAACTTATCAGCTAGTCTTAAGAGGTAGTTATGGGAGAGTGTCAAAATTCTTACTAAAGTCAAGGTAGACAACGTCTAGTGCTCTCTCTTCATCCACCAAGCTAACCATGTATTTGTAGAAGGCTATCAGGACTGGATAAGCATAACTAGCCACTTGTAAATCCAAGGCAGTTACTACCAATCACCTTCTTGTCCTTCATGTGTTTGGAAATGATTTCCAGGATTAGTTAATTCGCTATCCATTACCTTAATGGTGAATCAAAAGTGTTACCTTCTTATAGCATCCTGTAATTTTATTGACTGCCTGTCTTCCTTTGCTTAAGTTATGATGTAATTAATCTAAAAAATGACAGCCAAGAATGGGAAAATAGAAATGTCACATGTCCTCTTAGGCTGAAGCTACCCACAGATCTGTAACTCTATCTTGTTAATGATTATTATAAATAAAATTTCTGGAAGTGATATGGAAGCCATTTCAATTCTTCGACTAAGTTCTTTTGGCCTCAGTGGTACTGGCAGTGTTTGGGGGTAAAAGAAGGAATACACAGCTGCATCTCTTAGGGTTTCCAAAGTACTTCTGTCTAAGTCCTTTGCAGCTGATTTTTATTTACATTTTATGAGTGAAACACGGGTGATCCGAAAGAGTATAGCATTTTACTCAAAACAGAATGTACGATCAACTTTGATGGAACAACTAATTGAATAGTGTAGTTATCTGGTTTCTGCAGGAAAGCTTTGGGAAAAGTAATCTCTTTGCTTCAGAATGTATACAAGTATCCCATGTGTAAGGAGACTGACATCTGGGTTTTGTGAATTCTAAGTCTGTATGTAATGGAATTAAGCAATTTTGCTACAGTTTCTGAATAGCTTGACACCCAATATTGGGAAAACTATCACCTTCATTTCATACTTATCTAGAAGTGACTGTGTACTGCTGACTCCTTTTGCAAATCTCTATATTCGATATGGGGGGTAACACCCGCCGTTCTTAGCTCTTGGCTATGTGAGATGTAGTCCTTAAGCCTGAACCCAGAATTGTTAACAGTCTCAATGAATGAGGCTTAAAATGCCTGCAGTGATAAGTGGCTTTATTTCAGAGCATTGAGGTAGCAATTACTGTGTAGATAGTTTACTACACCAGAAGGGATTTGCTGAGATGCTTTTAAGAAAACAGAGGAATCAACTATCTTTTACCTGAGAGGCTAAAAAGGATGGCCATTTATTTTTAAATGACAACGTGGAAGAAAGTACAAAAGTGTGTTAAAGTTGCATGCTGTGTTGAGTTTGCAGACAGTCACTGATGGTTTGTCTGAGTGAAGACAGAACTTCCAGTTAAGGTGCTGTGTGAAAATTTTCCTCTGTAATAATCCAAAGATTACTCCCTGTGCGTTCCAATGGGTAACACCTGACTTCAAATGAGTTTGCTGGAACACTCACCCTCTTGAACACAGATTCCCAAGAGTGTTTCAGAACCATAAGTTGTAGTTCACATAAGGGAGGGATGCAGTAGCTTGCAGTCAGCACATAGTGACTACACCACCTACATGTCTTGTCTGATCTTGAAATGAAGCGTCACATCCTAATGCAACATCTTCTTATTTGTCAGTAGGAAAGCTTAATACAGTTGTCTGTTTCTCAGAACATCTTACTAAAGAGCCCTAAAGACTACAACGCTGATGAACCTCACCACAGGCAGGATCTGCATAGTGTGAGTAGCTTAGATAGGCACATTCTTTTTTAAACTACGCTGATAATATTCAGTTGAGTAGATTATTTTTACTTTAATGAAAAGGGATGTCCAAGCTAAGAGTCAGAAGGAAATAAAGGAAAAAAAAAAAAAAACCCCAAAAACTAGATTGATTAGATAACAAGTATTCATAGCCAATAGCCATAAGGTCCTTTTCACTATTTGAATTCAAATTAAATGCTGTGTATACTGAGATAATTGGAAAAAAAAATTGTTTTTAGTATGAGAGGACACTGAAAATTTCAGGCAGGGTTTAAGCAACCTTACAGACATGAGGATGTCCTTTATAGGTCCCTGAATTCTATCCAGGGATATATTTTACCTTTCAATGTTAGCTCTGAACTTATAATTTAACATAATCATATTTACAAGGCTGATGTATTAAGGAGATATTTTTCCTTATCTTATTAACCAGACTGCTAACTCTAGTGGCTGCATGTGATTTCCTAACAGCAGTTGCTGCTCTCATTGTGCAAATATGGCAATCTAACAAAACAGATGGACAGATGTTTTTCTACAGCAGAAAGAAGTTCTATAGCTTGTGGAAGTGAGGTAATATTGGTATAGCCTTTATACAGGTGTCTAAACACTGAAAATCAGCCCAGTTAAATCCATAAATAGTGCCTGAACAAAATTAGTAACTTTGTGAGAAGGGTTATGTTTTTTCTCCAGACATAGTTTAAGCAGCATTTGTTACACAGTGTAATCAAATATCTCTACAATTAATAAATATTTAAAAAAGAATCCCAGAAATCCTAATCCCAGCAATGAATAATGCCATTTAATGAATCTGTTTAGGCTAATGTTATCTCTTGTCATGTCAAGACATGACTGTTCCACACTCAGCGGAAATGTCAGGAAAACATTGACTGATACAGCTCGCTCACTATCCATGTTGAGACCAACAGGACACCAGAGCTGCCAAAGCAGCTACTGCTGTTAAGGAGAACAATGGAGTTGCACCCACAGTGGTTTAGACATATTTTTGTTAGCTTTTGCTGGAAATCTATTTCATGCACAAATCTGTTTCATGGACTATCGAGGTGGAAGTTTAAAGACCAGAGCAACCACTCAGACTGATTTTTAGGAAGATGTAAACTACCATAGCCATTCTTCCTTTCCACAAAGGAAAAAAAAATTGGTTTTGTTTTATCAGCCCAGGATCATATAGCTGTTCTCATACATATTCTTGGGAACAAGGCAGTGTATTTGTCACTGTAAATCAGGGTACCAATATTTGCTTGTAAAGGATGATTTATGAGAAACTAAAATCTGGAGCACATCTGAAGATAATGTTACTCAGAATAAGTCTGAGTTGGAGTAGGAGTAGGATTTACTCCAAGAGGCAGAGAATACGTTGTCACTATTTTAATGAATTGAACATAGTCTCTCATAGCATCCTCAATATAATGGTTCAAGCCACCTGGTGAATATATATCTTCTAAGAATAGTTGAAAAAATTACAGCCTTTTAAAATGAGCTGTGCTGGCTCTCTGTGAGTAGATTTGGTGTTTTAGCTCATTGGCTGATTGTGTCAAAGATCACCCCAAATCCTTGAAGAGCTTCTGCTGGTCCATCCAAGAATAGAGCTTTATTGCAGAGAGTCATACCTCATGAAACCAGTGAGTTCTGAGAACAAAAAGCCTGTCCAGAGTCCAGGAGAGAGCTGGCTGCAAGGGGAATGCTGCTAAGACACATAGGAATTTGCATACACAGCTGCCAAGAGGTCTTTCTTATCTCTGAGGGTGTGTTTGCACTGGATATTTCAGGGAGATTAAAGCAAGCTTACTCATACTGAGTTGACAACAACAAAAAAAAAAAAAAAGAGAGAGAGAGAAAGAAGGCTGTGTGACTGTTAGAGATGGATCTATGGAGAGCCTGGTTATGGTATCGCAGGCAGTGCCTCCTTTGGCTTTCTTTTAGCTCTGAGTATGAGTAGCATAAACTTGTGCCAACCGAAATACACAATGTAAACATATCCTTAGATTCTTCCCTTATAGGTTCAAGTAAACCCTTACACTTCTCCAGTTCAACTAAACGCTTATTATACTGTTTCCTCTAAGGATAAGAACACCAATAGCTCCATTCTCCATTCTCCATTTACCGAGTGGCATAGAACTTGGCATTTTCTTCTAAAATAGAATTGTCTTGAAGCTGATCTTGGTGATATGCTTCCTATTCAATATCCTATTCAACCACTTGCTGTACAGGATAAAAAAATTGTGATTCGGAGCTGTCATCCAAAATGGTATTGCCAGATGCTTTGAAGGAAGATACACTACAGTTGTACAATAACCTGCCTCAGATTAGAGTTTTATCCTAATCCTTAGTTGCCAGAATTTGGTTGAATCCTGCCACTAACACATCTTGTACTTTCTCCATTTTTTTTTTTTTTTGGTAGCGTTAGCTATTATAACACTCAAAATATTCACAGAATAGCCAGTAGATCTTTAAATTTCCCAAATTCCTGACTTCCACAGTTTACTTAGAGTTTGAAAAGTGACTTCCATTTTAGTATTCTACATCTCCAGATTGTGCTGAACATTTCCTTGGTCTTGCATCATGAGACTTAAGATGATGTAAAAAAGATGATTCTAGTTTATGTTCTCTAGGCTATCTGTTATTTTATACAGTGTCATACAAAGCTGTTTCCTATTACTTCTGAAGAGACTGTTTATCTCCTCAGCATTCCCTGTGATGCAGATTGATACAGAAGTTATTCTTCTGCTATATAAAGCTTGTGTACTCCTAAACGCTTCTTTCAGTCCCCTTAGGCCATTAATTTTCTTACAAACTTTCTACTTTTAAAACATTTAAAAATTCTATATTCTTTAAATTTCTTCTCATCTAGAACATTCTTACCTCTCTGATTTCCACTTTTTGCAAATTCACTTACAAGGTTTACTTCCTTTTGCTGAAGATAATTCCTTTGTTAAAATAATTTTTCAAATTTGCAAATGAACAATATTGGCTTTTCACTTAGCTCTCCTACTTTTGGAAATTGTAACAGGTTAACAGAGTTTAAAGGTATTATTTTACAAATATCTTTGGAGATTTATTTTCCTAAACGGTTACTGTTTGAACCAACTGTCGCAGAAAAGAGGATGAAATTAGTGATGAACTTATTCTGTATTTCCTCTCCCAGAAGAGAGGTGTAATTAGAAGTATGGGATGAGTCACGGGCACATGACTGAATAATTCTAGAAGTGGTGTAGAAATGCTTGGGATATTGGTCATCTGGATGTATTCTCTGAAAAGAGGTTTCATATGTTCACAGGCAGTCTTCACCTAAGAGTATGGGATACCAGTTTGCAATCCAAGCTGGAAGAATGAATAAAAAGAACTTAAAGCTGAGAGATAGGAAGAGAGCCTGAGAAGGAATCGTATACTTTCTTCATTTAACACCCACGGCAGGGGGAACTTTGGCTGCAGGAAGGTGGTGGCAACAAATATGGAAAACAGGAGCTCAAAGACTGAGGAGTTTGATTGTAAAGAATTACTGATTTGACTGCAGTGGTAATAAGAAAAGCAGTAGTCAGTAAAAGAAAGAGAGGAACTTATGCAACAAAATAGAGGATTGAAAACCAGTGAAAAATATGAATCAAACTTGATGGCAAAATCCTGTTAGAATGGAATTGCACCAATGATCAGAGAAGAGGAATTTAACTGAATGGTGTATAGTCCTCATGAAAGGAAAAAAAAAAAAAAAAAGGAAAGAGAAAGAAAAAAAAAAAGAAAGAAAAGAAAGAAAGAAAGAAAGAGAACAAAGACATCCCTGAAGAGCTTGTCATAGAAAATAAGGTTGTACTGAAAGCAGACAAAACAGAGATGATTAAGGAGTTTTGTTTTAAAAGAACACTTTTGGATAAATATGAGAACCTATTTAGGAAAGTGAAGTCAACTATTTGGAGGAGCTTAGGGACTTGAATGTGGAGGAAGCTTGGCATTTCTTCGTATTAAAGAGACAAAAAACAAACAAACAAACAAAAAAACCCAACAACCTGGAACTTGCATCCAAAAGAGAGAAAAATTATAAGGAAAAGTTCCAGGTCTAGATGCAGGAAAAGTTTTCTCAGCAAAGATACCAGGGGCAAGAAGAGAGGCTAGAAGGAACAGGAAAAGATATTTCCACCAAAGAAAACTGCTGGAGAGAGTAAAAATGGATAAAATGGGAACTGGCAAAAACCTTAATTGGCTTTGCAAAGACTTCTAGAACAAATAAAGTGCCCTTTCACCACATTCATAAAAGGAAGAAGGAAAGAGGAGTTACTGGGGGAGGGGGAATCTGAACAGAGATTTAAAATCAACTCAAAACAGCTGCTGGTCTGATAAGAAATTTTGCTGCTTTTTTTAAAAAGGACAGTAATGGTGGGCTTGGGGACAGGGCAGTCTGTCAGGTGAGGAATTATCATACCTACAATAAAGCAAAAGTGTCTGTAGGTCAGAAAGACTGAATGTACTTGATAGCAAGATTTTTTTAATATCCATTATCTCAGAGATGATGTTCTCTTTCATGGGTTCTGACAGGACAGAGCTGCAAGTGGGATGTTTGAAAAGGGGCGGAATGTGCTCTCGTTCTCCCTCCCAGACGTGCTGACTTCCGTCAGGTTGTGGCACAGAGCTTGGCTCTGCATGCACCCTGATGAGCAGCTTTGCCATGGCTCCCCTGCAGTTGTGGTGCTCCCACACTTCACTACCCATTTCTCCCTTCCTTGCTGAGGTGCTGGCACAACTGCTGCTCTGTTTTACATGAATGGTGCTTGCAACGAGTTGGGAAAACAACTATCAGGGAGTAATGAGAAAACTAAAATACTATTAATCCCTCTGGAAGATCCATTTGTCGATCATATTCTATGTGCTAACATGGCACCTGAATTTAAGGTGGGGAATTAGCTGGAAAGGAAGAATGGATTAAGAAATCTTTGGGCTTTTTAATCTCATTTTAACTGTAGGCATGGCTATAGAAACAAAATTTGGAAGGAAAGAAGAAACCAAGATGCAGGTAAAGGCAAATGGCATAAAACTCAATATGAGTTCATACAAAGAGGCTGTACCAACTAATCTGATCATCTTTACTTAATAAAAGCTGGAATTTCTGTACCTGGGAGGTTGTCCTAAACTGATCTAGCTTCGGAAGCATATTTGCTATGGTACCACACAGTCTGCTGCTACCACTGCCTAGAGAGTGATGAAAGAAATTTGTTGGACCTGGAGGAGATAACCTGTGTTGGACTTTGTCTGATTCAGAAGTGTTAAGTCACCGAAGACAGAGAGAACTAATGAATTTTTGTGATAAAACGCAAAGTTGGGACCCCACATCGATTTAAGGAAATGTCAAGATCTGGTTTTTCTTGAGGACTAAAAGAGTAGAAAGTAGATGGAGTATAACAGTATGAGGTACGAGGTCAGGTGAAGAAATAATAATTTTGGGGACTGAAAATACGTAAGAAAAAGAAGAGCTGTATTAGTAAGTTACTGCACCAAGAACAGTCATCTATATGGTGCTATCACATAGAAGGAAAAAGTGGCCTCAAGACATATCAGGTCCATTCTGTCCATCCAGGGAAGGACAGAACAGAATAAGATGCTAACATTATTTTGTTGAAAGTATTGGTGGTACTTCATCTTTGTTATTGTTAACAGTTCTGTTTTCTCTTGTTTAAGAAAGATAAATCCAGCTCAGATAGGTGAATTGAAATGTATAAGACAATCAGGAAAATGAAGTGCCTGTTTAATTAGAGGAAAGTAAAAGCATTTGGCTTACTTACTGTGGAAAAACAAAAGTTGAGAGGGAAATAGGTGCTTGTTCTCTATTAATATGACATGAGTTCTCAAGAGGGAGAGAAATGATCTATCCAAGTTAAATGAAAGTTTTAGTTCTACACATAAAGCCTTCTATAATTTAGCAACTAATAAGCAAAAACTTAAAATTATATTAAAAAAAAGTTTGAATCATAGAATTATTATAATGAGATAAAAGAGCTTTATTTTAAGTGTTGGGTTCAATGAACTTTTGTAAACATTGAAGTCATGATTTCCTCAGTATCAAGCAGCTTCAAGGCTAGAGATCCTGAATATGAATGTGAAGGCTGGCTGGCCACACTCACAGTCCCAGGGCTAAAAATTCTACAGATCCAGGGTTCAAGAAGTCAGGAGCACAAAAGTCCTGCTAAGCATGGTCCTACCTGCAACCATAAACAGTGGGATCCTACACTCTGCTCATCAAAATATATTCTTGTCAGCATCACTGCTTACAATAAAAGCCAATTTCGCCAAGCAGTTTCAGGACCCAGGAAAGAATTGGACATTTCATTTACACCAGTGATAATTATTTTCTTTATATCAGTCGTATTTGGATCAATGTGATCTTTTGGACGATGAGCAACGAGGAGGGGGAAAACGTGCAAATTTAAAATAGAATTACATGATGACTGCATATGTTGATTTAATCTCACCTAAAGATAGATGTCTACATTGAGGTAGTCCCTCTTGATTCTTTTTCTATTTAGTGCAGATAAATGAACACTCTTACGGATTGAATCTTGTTATCCAAATTGGAAAATAAGTTGGCTGAACTGTGCCCTAAAAATGCTGTTTTCTATCCCCTGATTATAAAGGGAGCCTAAAGGAAGAAGCTCAGAAACAGGTGTCTCCACTGTAGTCTTCAAAAGCTAGATGAGATAAATTCCACCCCAGCAGACAGCTGTCCTCTATCCCATTGCACAGGAATAATAATAGGGAAGGCACAAAGGAGAGAAAGAGAACTGGTGTAGCCAGAGATATGAAGAATAACTGAAAACAACATATAACAGTGAAGAAAACTATGTTACAGACAGAAATGTGGAGTGAAGGCTACAGAAAGGGAAACAGCAAGAAAAAAAAGACTACAAGACTTGGTTATATTCTGAACATTTTTATTTAGTAGAAAGACAATTACAAAATTACAATTCTATGTGCAGGAATGTTTTATTTCACACAGATGTCTATGCGTATGAGCAGTATGTCCATCTTGACAGCCACATACACACATGCACACGCTCACTCATTAGATTTAATTAAACATGCAAATGTAGCCATGTTCATATAGGTGGGGAAAAAAACACGAATTTTAATTTAATTTGTATGGTAACAGCACTTTGCCATTCAAAAGGAAATCAGAGTCTTAATGTGCCTTGTTAGTAGTTATAGAAAAGTTACAGAAAGGAAAAGAGTGGAGGAAGAGAGTAAAGAGGGTTGACACAATGCACTAGAAATATCACTTCCTGCTAATGCATTCTTTGGCAGTGCACCAAGGTTAATAAATATTAGGTCCCAAGTCCTCACTATTCTTTGAAATTATATTTAAGTCAATATGCCTAATTCTCACCTCTCACTGATTTTCTGCTAGCTTTAAGGCCAATGAAATACAAATGGTTTGCTTTATCTCCCTTCCACAGGAGATGTCTTGTCAGTTCCTACCTTCTGAATTGCAGCCTGTTGGCCTGGTACCCCAGCCCATAATGTTACGGTTATAGTTATGCCTATACAAATGTATCCTGAAATTCTTAAAAGCATCTAGTGACTTTGAACAACTTGATACACCTTCAGGACACATGACCATCTAGCAGTGACTGTTTAGCACCTGTGAACTTTAGCACTTGAAAGGTTTAGCACTCTAAAAGCTGCCTCCAGCTGGGCGTACTTAAATGCAGACACCCAAAATCAATAGTCACTTTCAAGAATTCGGTACACAATGTCAAACAGAAAGACAGGCTAATTTATTTCATCATTCTGATATATAAAGTTTTATTTAATTTTCTAATGTGTTGGACCAAGTTACTTTCCCTCTAAAATTAGAAATGATAAAAGCATTAATTTCTGTAAATTCAATCACTTTTAGAGATCAGAAATTGCTCAGGCTCTCACAAAAAGGTGGGGTGCAGTTATGTAAGAAGACAAGCATGTTGATTCATACCAATTATGCTGTGTAGTACTTTGAAAAGCCTGCACAAATTCTCCCCCCCGCCTCCAAAAACAAATTTAAATGCAGGAAAGAGGCATCTGTATGCTATGAAACAATCTTCCTGTTGTAAGGTTGGCAAAATTCCCATTGTTGAAGGACTGAATGAGCAATCTCTACGAATATTAGTCCTACTCATTTTCCATTTCTCGCCTACTGAGCTTACCAACATAAAGGATAACAGGTCATTTTATTTCACGCCATTTTTGTGTCTCACATTATACAGCAGCGTTAAAATAGATTTGCTTTTGACCATGCTTTAATCTTAAGCAGAGTGATGTATAATTAAATTGTTTGCAATTATCAGTTTTCTGATAGGTCAGAATAGCGTTGATAAGTCCTGGAAATATGATAAAGCCCTGTTTTCCTTTCTGAAGGGAAGATGACTATTTATACTACAGAAGCGGCCAGAGGTGCTTAATTTATGTCTTATAAACCAATGGCTTACCTGAAGTCCCATACTCCTACCTATCCAAAAATCTCTCTCTTTAGCTTTTTCAAAAAGAATTGAGTGTTCACGGTGCTCCTCCTTTTTAATTCAGTCATCCGGGCACTCTCTCTCCTGTCACAATCACTCCCCTGGCTTCACCTTATCTATCTCTGACATTGCTTATCACAAGCCTAACTCCTTGCATGTCATTTTCCCTCAATGTTTCACTTTCTCCCGCACCCCCTCCTCTTGTCAGTACTAACATGTTGTTTCTGGTCTGCTGAGAAAGGAGCACCTCTAAGTCCACCTGCTGGTCCATCTTTCCTTGTCTGAGGCTAAGGGCTCCCAAGCACTGCCTCTGCTCTCCACCACCTCCCCATTCTCTCCATCACTCCACCCAGAGTCCTTTGAAACTCTCTAACACTCTGCTCCCTCCTTACAAATTTTTCTCTGAAAAGATCTCTGCTAACATTTACCAAAATATCCTCTTTCAGCTTTATCCCCAAGACCCATCTCTCTCTGATGGCAAGCTAAAAACTGGCAATTTATTTAAGATATTTAAGATTAAGCAGAAGGAACTCCCTGCTGTTCTTCATGATACTTATCAAAGATGAAGAGATCATTGTGACAGTCAGTGGCATCACATTAAGGATGATCCTAGATCAACTAGGATTTATTTGAATTAGATAAGAAGACCGTGTCTTATTTCAAGAGTTTTAGGATGCTATGGAGCACTTTGATCAGTATCTTGAAGTTTATTCTTCCAGGCATCAAACTCTTCCAGTCCAACCCCTCCCTCTGCTGTCGTTCGAAGGAAGGAAGTGGTTCAGAAGAAAGTCCCTCTCTTGCTGCCCCCGGCCGGGATTTGATGCCTCGCGCCGGCCGCGCCCTCCAGGGAGAGCGGGTTCCCTGGGCGCTCGACTCCCCGGAGCCCAGCAGCGAGCACCGCGGGGAGCGCGCCTTCCCCCGCGCCGAGGGGCTCGGGGAGGGTGCTGGTGGCTCCTGCGGGCTCGCAGGGCAGCGAGGCGCGGCGGTGGCGGCTCCCTCTCCGCCGCGGAGCTGCGAGCAGCTCGGCTCGGCCGGCCGGAGCAGCGCCCGCCCGCTCTGGGGAAGCGGGACTCCGGCTCCCGGGCGAGGGAACCTTTCCCGCCTCGGTACGGCTCTGCTGCTGTCGGTAAAGGCTCGGTTCCCCCGCACACGCAGCCTAAGTACCAGCCGAAACACCGCGCCCGGTGCCCCTAGCAGCTCCTTTCCCAGTTCTTCCCAGGCTCACCCAGCACAACGTTCAGACGTCCTCGCGTCTGGAGCCGCTCCGTGGGGTGTGACCACCCACCTCCACGGAACCGGGGGCCGTGCCAGCAGGGGGAAAGGCGACGTGCGGCCGCTAGGGAGACGAAGTCTCATCCCTGTGTGAAAGTCCCCTGTTCTTAAACATCATTTAATTTAAAACCAGGGCGAATGAGTGCTTATTTCCAGTTCGTAGGAGCTCTCGTCACACTGCACGTGGAACTCTGGAGGAATTGAGACCCATTAATAAAAAAAAAAAGTAGCGGGAAATACAAGTCCCCAGATCCTCCTCCCGCTCCGTAAGGGAGCTCCCCGCTGTTAGGCGTTAGGTTGGATGGCTGTAATGCAGAGCCCGCTGCGTATCTGACTTCACTGTCAAGCAAGGTTTCGTTACCCAGACCTGCGTGCGTATCACAAAACAAGGCATTTCAGGACCTGAAGCAGCGAGCAGATATAGCAACTGCTTGGTGTAATGAGAACTTGGGTGGATGCGGGGCTCTTCATCAGGGCACTGCACTTCGGGGGGCAGCACTTCCACCGCGGCCAACCGAGCGCAGGTGTGCGAGCAGCAGCCCGACCCCGTGCACCCTGCAACAGCCGCCGGCAGGGCAGACAGCAGTCCGACAAAAATTAGTCGGCTCAGGGAAAGGCAAAGCCGAGAAGCTGCTACTGTCTACAGAGTCTTGTAGTTTGAGGCACATGTAACTAGCCCAGCAAAGAAGTTTAGCAAATAAAACGCTGAGACATTTTAGAACACACAGAAATAACTATGGACACGAGTCAAAAAAAAACCCAACACTTTATTTCTGATTGAAGGGCATTGGGTGAGCAGACAAGAGAAAGACGACGTCGTGAAGACTGCTGTGAACTCCGACGGGAACTCCGGTGCTTGGGCTGGGGCGCTTTCCCACACGTCCCGCACCTCACCTCAGAAGTACGCTTAAGCAAGTTTTCTTCCTCCGATACTTTTGGACACTCTTTGCTTTCGGTGTTTTAATCGAATGGCACCGATTCCCCTCATCAGTAGCTCCACAAAGACTACATAATGCCTCATTAAGAGCCACTTAATGACCTGCACTCCCTCCCTTAAGTGCTACGGCAGAGTACAGCTAGGAAGGACTGAGTGTCTGGAGGTCCCTGCACACAGTATTGGCTGAGCAGTGATGGGTGTGTGTGTGTGTGTGTGTCTCTTTGGGGTCCCTGCCTTCAGCAGGTGGCCGGTCCGCCCTCCACAAGCCGGCTGTTTTCCTCAGGGCGACTAGAAGCGGGGACCTGAGTGCCCGCTTGGCTCTGGGCTCTCGTTACCACCTGACGGGGCGGGTGCCCCACAGCCACCCGGGCCGCCGCGGGGGCTCGACCCCTTACCTGAGTTCCTGAGCTTGCGGTTCTTGAAGACGGAGACGATGACCAGCAGGTTGCCCAAGATATCCACCACGGTGGTGAAGATCAGCACGCTGGAGAGGGCCGACACCACCCAGGCGGGCCGCGGGGCGCCCGCCGCTTCCCGCTCCGCCGAGTCAAAGCGACCTCGCCCGCCCGAGTCGCAGCAGTTCCTCAGAGAGCCATTCTCCAGCATCGCTGACACCCACCGCGCTCCTCTCGCCTCCCCTCGCCAGCCGGCCGCTGCCCCAGCGGCAGCGCGGCGGCCCCGCTGACTGGGCTCGTGGAAGGGCGGGAAGGCTTTTAACGGCCGCACCGCGCGCACTGCCCCTCCCGCTCCCCTGCGGAGCCTCCGGGGGCGGGGCCGGGGGCGGGGCGAGGCGGTGACCTGAGGCAGTACGGGATGGCCCGGGGGCGGGCACTTCACCTGGGCCCCGCCCCCGCCCCGGCGTCGGGCGACTGCTGAGGGAGCGGCGCCCCGCGCTGAGCTGGGGGAGTTCCGGCTGGCGGGAGGGCGCCGCTCGGGGCTGAGGGCCGGGAGGCGGCGGCGGCCGTGCTCGTTCATTCCCAGTGGGTGGCTGGAGAGCCTTGGAGTGCCACGGGGACAGGCGAGGGCGACGAAGGGTCGGGTGGGGACCCCCGGCGGCGAAGCCCTTCTGCCTCGGCCCAGGCCCCGGTTTCCCTGTGCCAGGCTCCCTGTGCTGAGGCAAATCTCCGCCTTCCGCGGCGGGGAAAGGTTTTTTACCCAGGCTCGGTCCCGTGTGTTCCCGGCAGCGCAAGGCCAGGGAACCCCCTTCCCCTCACCAACCCCAACTGTCCCCCGCCCGCGGGCGCTCGGTCCTCCCGGGCAAGTTTTCGCCTGGTGCCTGTGATTTCCGTGCTCCATCGCTACGTGCTATAAGCTGGCAGAATATGCTTTCCTCGCTGTATTTTTAATACTAAAATACACAGTTTGACCTGGACTCTTCTTATGTATTCCTGCCCCCACTGATGTGCAGTAGGAACACAAAGGCACTGAAGGTTACTCAGGCAGCAGTGCATGAGACCTGGCATTGTTTGGTTCGCAGGTCTCTTGATTTATCATCCCCGCTCCTCTGCGTGTCAATACAAACCCACCTCATCCCGAGGGTGCTCGCATGTGTGTGAGACTCGTGCCTGTCCCACCATGAAAGAAAACAGTGCATGTATGGTTAATGACATGCACTGTGGTCTGAGAAGTTCACATCATGAGGATAAAGCAGTCCTATTTAACTTATGAGGCAGCCTTTGCATACAGTTAATATAGGTAATGCACCTGGGCTACAGATCTAAAAAAAATGTTACATTTTGCTGTGGCCTTGTTCTTCACATTTGAGTAAAAGTCTGTCAGATCAAAACTAAGGATAATGCCTGTAGGGACACAACTGCAAAAGTCACAGATGGGACATGCACTGTAACAGCTCCAAACCCATGTCAGCTTTGGAAAATATCTGCATTTCAGAAGTTTTGTCTTTCAAGCTGCAGGGGTAGAGGATGGGGTGTGGATGGACTTCTATCTGAAATTAAGTTTGACATGTATAGCTTGGTTCGAGGTCCCACAGTGGCAGGTGCCATATGCTTATTTGCATCAAATAAATAATATAAGGAAGATGCGTGGGACAAAGGAGGACAGACCCTGCATGTCTCCGTGCCTGGCTTCCAGCATGGCTGGCATAGTTACCAGGTGCCACTGACAGTGTATCTATCAGTGGGTTCATGTAGCACATGCTGACAATTAGGGCTGCTCACAGCAGATGTAACTCAGAAGGGTCTTGTGTCCTACTTTGTACTGTTTTCAGGGCCAGGCCACCAGACCACATTGGATCCTTTTCCTGCTTCCAGGTTTTGCCCCACTTTTGAGAATGATGTTGAAGCTACATCTGCAGAAGTCCTCTTTGTGTTAGCTCAACACAGAGAGAGGGGTACGCCCCACAGTTTTTCAGGAATTAGATCTTGAGATAGCCTGCCTCTGTTAAGTTAATTTACAAAAATTGGGGAGCAAGTTTCTGTTTATTCTAACAGCACATATATGGCACATTGCTTCTTCAAGACTTACCTCTACGCAAATGTGTACTGGTTTAATTAAAATACTATAAATTATTCTGGGGACTTCTTTTTCCAATTTAAAATAGTTTATAGTTGTTCAATTTAAATGTATTCCTAATCAATTTTAGATATACTAAAGTAGTCTTGGTTGGAACCAACATAAAAGTGCACATGAAGATTTTTGCACCAGTCTTATTTGCATTGATTAAAAAAAATCATATGTCAGATGCCTTCTGTTTAAGGTAGACAGTATGCAAGGTATGTACTGATCCTTTTCAAACTGCAAGTGGGGTTATCACAGCTTCATGGCTTTAACCAAAGAAGGACTGTCTTCTGAGAAGTATCACTTCTGAATAGTTATTTTGCAGTTCTGTCATTGCCATAGGAAAGTAATTGCACACTTGACAGAACAGGCTCTTTCTTGATATAAGCAGAAGTTTATATAATTTTTCTTTTCCTTCCTCCAGAAATTTAAAAGGAGGTTTGTCCAAGGAAATGCCTATTTTCTGTATTCATCAGTGCAAAAACAAATTTTTCTTCAGTGAATAATAAGCTACCTGTAAGAAGAGTTTTTGCATTATAGTGTCTCCCTTTATCTACCTCTATTCCAATTTCCCTTTTCAGGAAGTTGTTATACTTAGTGCCTGTTATCTATGTACTACTCTAGTCTTACTGACAAGGCAGTACAGGCACCGTCTTATTTTGGAGAACATATAAATATTATCATTGGTTTACATGCCTCAGGTTCTTTCTGGACACCTTTCCAGGGTCTATATAAGTGTTTTTAGGAAAAATGTACCATTTTGTTGTCTTTATGTTATTACTACAGGATTTATCTTTAACTGTTTGTTAAAGGCTTAAACTGTCCCTGAGCATAAATGTGACTTTTGAAGATAGGCTTTACTCCTGGCTTTTTCCAGGTTTTCAGTTTGTCCACTCAAGAGGAGTGCTGTTTGTTTTTCCCTGCCACATGCAATTGTTACGTATCATCACTCATTTGTTTTATAGCTCTCAAAAGTGTGCCAAGTGATTTAGAGAAAAATTAGAAAGCTATGACCTGAACTTGGCCTGAAGTATGAGCCAGATACAAAATGTGAAAAGAAGTAAGTGCTGCTGGCTTTGTAACAAGTCTGTTTTTTGTGGTTGCCCTGGCATTTGACAGTGAAAAAACAAGTAGATAGGAATCAAAATGGTAGCCCTTCTGCCTCAGCAATCTGTAAAGAAGAGGTTCTTCATCTCATCTGAATTCTCACTCTCTTCATTTGTATCAGTAGCGTAAGTCTAAATTCTTATTTAGGGTTATCTATACAAGGATAAGTTATAAAAGTTAATCTGATTTGCTTTTTAAATGATTGATTAAACTGCATTAAACACTCTGTGGATGTTCTTACTCAGCATTTTAGTAACCTTATTTCAAATTAACTACATTCTCTTTGAAAGTGAAATGCATGTTTAAACATATTGATAGTTACAGTTAATATGAAATATCTTGCTGCAGAAAGCACTCCATGTCAAAGAAAGGGGTAGATTTTTAGGACCTTTTTAAGTTCTGGGAAATTTTCTTATAATTCTTTGTCTAGGAAAAGTAACTGTTTTTGTGTTTATTTCTGAAAGCAATCCTAAAAGTTCCAAAAGCAAACTGTATTTGTGCTGCAGGCTAAGCCAAGACCAGGAATTGCCTGGATGGTGGAACAATCAAATATTCCATGCATCACTCTGCGACCAGAGGCTGTGCTCTCTTGTTTTCCTTTTTTTTCCATTCTGAAGACAAGTGGCTTCTTCCTAGAGATACGTTCATGCTCTTCGTTTTCTGTGTTTTGTTGATTTGATTTTTTGAAGGGACTTATCTTTAATTGGTTGCAGAAGTCAAAACTCTTCATGAACATGAATGAAATTTCAGAAGACAGAAGTTCCTATTGGCAACATCTCTTGAATTTTGAGCAGCAAAAGAAATTATGTCTCTGCTGTGCTCGTTATTTTATCACACTTCAAGAAGACCAAAGGGCACTCAGAGCTCAAATGCACAAATTCTAAATAATGTTCCTGCTTTTAATTGTATCGGCTTGAGTTTACTCTTTTCACAGTGTACACCACGGCTGAGGCTGGCGTTTGGGCTCCTATACCACTTCCGTTTCTATCAGATTTTTTTTTTTAAATAGTTCTCTGTATGTGTTTGAATAAATTCAAGCCCAAGTACCATTGTTTAAACGAAAGCCTGTTTCCTGTCCACTGCTGATTTACTGATCATGAGCCTGTACAGAAAAGTTCTATCTCCTTTAAGAAAGGAGAGTCTGTCTTTGCAGAAACAGAATATTCACTTAACATTTTCCAATCCAAGTTTCATTTTTTCGCTGTGCAATGTTAATATTTTTTTAGGTAGAAACCAAAGTCTTAGTGGGGGAAGACTTATTTTGTTGTCCATAGTTTTCCAGCACTTTTTTCCTGCTAGAAATTACCCATAAAATGAGATCTGACGTCTAATTCTCAATAATTTGTTGGTGTTTTAGTCAGATTGATTTTCCATGGCCCATAACAGAATCACAGAACTGGAACACTAGAATTGAGGGCTACAAGCTTTACAGAAGAGAGAGGCAGGGAAGGATGGGCGGGGGTGTTGCCCTCTATGTTAAGAAATGGATAGATTCTGAAGAGCTGCCTCTGAGAAACAGCCACAGACTGGTTGAGAGCTTGTGGGTGAAAGTTAAGGACTGGACCAATAAAGGACGCCCCGTGGTTGGGGTCTACTACAGGCAGCCTGATCAAGGGGAGCCTGTTGATGAGGCCTTCCTGTTTCAGCTACAAGGAGCATCGCGCTCACAGGCTCTCATCCTGAGGGGGGTTTCAACCACCTGGATGTCTGCTGGGAGAGTAACAAAGCAGATTGTAAGCAGTCCAGGAGACTCCTGGAGCGCATTGAGGATAACTTCCCAGTCCAGGTATCAGACAAACCAACCAGAGGAGAAGCGTTACTGGAGCTGGTGCTCACCAGTGCGGATGAACTCATTAAAGAGGTTAAGATCGGAGGCAGACTGGGCTGCAGCTACCACGTCCTGGTTGAGTTTGTGATCTCAAGAAATACGTCAAAAGTCACTGGCAAAGAGCAAAGTCAGGACCCTGAATTTTAAAAGAGCAAACTCCTGCTGTTTAAAGACCTAGTGAATAACATCCTCTGGGACACTGTCCTTGGAGAGAGAGGAACTGATCAGAGCTGGCAACTCTTTAAGGACACTTTTCTTAGAGCGCAAGAACTCTCCACCCCAATGTCTAAGGAATCAAGCAGGACAGGCAGGAGACTGGCATGGCTGAGCAAGGACCTGCTGGTCAAACTGAGATGTAAAAAGGAAATGCATAGGCAGTGGAAGCAGGGACATGTGGCCTGGGAAGAGTACAAGGATGCCATCCAGCTGTGCAGGGATGGGATCAGGAAAGCGAAGGCATGGATGTAACTGAACTTGGCAAGGGTTGCAAAGAATATCAAGAAGGGGCAGGTACATTGATACAAGATAGGTATATTGGCCAGAAAAGA
>VXAL01019867.1:89129-141359 GCA_013399475.1 Chauna torquata | reverse complement strand
GAAGTCCCCCATGAGAACCAGTGCTTGTGGCTGTACNATAACGAGCAACTCCACCACCTCACCTTCCTGGCCTCTCTTTCCTAAAAAGCACATAGCCCTCCATGACAGCTTTCCAGTCATGTGAGCTATCCCACCATGTTTCTGTAATTGTGATGAGATCACAGCCTTGTGACCGCACACAGATCTCCAATTCTTCCTGTTTATTTCCCATGCTACGTGCATTGCTGTACAAGCATTTCAGGGAGGTGATTGAGCTTACAGGTTTCCCAGGAAGAGTGCAACAGGATCCTCCACAGTCATGTCCTGCCCTCACTTCCCTGGCTACAGGTACCCACTGGAGGCATCCTGACTTGAGCTGCTTTTTGCTGCCTACCCCGTCCCTATAACTCCCCTTCACCCATCTTTCCTAGTTTAAAGGCCTCCTTACCAGGTTGGCCATCCTGTGATGATGGTAATCGACTGAAGGAAAGTTTGTATTCTAGTCCTGCAGGCGTATTTGTAAGATTATGCAATATTGAGGAGTCTTATGCTGTGGCTTTTTGTTCAGTCTCCACTGGCTTCTGCTTTTTTACAGTTTAACTGAGACCACTGGGGAAAGGAACATCACGGGGTTCGTTCTGGTACAATAGCAGCTGTTCTGCTGCTAAACAAACCTGTAATGTAGGATACTGTATGTGCAGGAGACCAAGCAATGTCAGGATCCTTCCACCGAGAAGAGGAGAAAGCATGACTTTTCTAGGTTACATTAGCCAGTATGAGAGTCACTACAGGATTGTCGCAGTTCCTAAAGGGATACTAACCCATGATCGTATGCTGTTAACCCTACCTACGTATTTCACTGTATTTCACTCATGTTCACTAACAGTATGAAAAAAATTGGCACTCCAAATAGAAATTGTCTTTGCTTGCATATGAAAATATCTGTGCACTGCTTTTGTCTGACCTCTCTAGTCATGCATCTCCTCTCTCCCATTACACTTTTACTCACCACAGACTTAAATTTCAGAGTGGAGCTGTGTTCTTGTCTTATTGTTGGTTTGGGGATTGTTTTTTTCCTTTTCTTTTCTGTTAGTTTAATAATCCCTTCTGGAAAAAAACATCAGTTTTCTCCAGATGATTCCCTGTTACAATTTTCCTCACAGCTTGTATGTCTCACTTCTAATTACATGAAGGCTGTTTTCTGCTCTTATCCTCCATGTCAAGAGGAGGACTAGTGTTTTTTCTTTCATCTGCGTATATCCTTAAAATTGTTGGCAACATGTTGATAAAAGCTAGTTGTATTCTGCTTTTTTAGTGGTTGTCATTTCTCCCATGTTTATCCTTTTCTCTTACAATTTTTTTTTCTGACTTCCTTAAGAATTCCAGCTCAGATTGGCATTTTATTACCTTATATTTTGTGTAATATTTATTTCTTATGAAGTTCAAAAACTCCTCAAAAATTTCTCAACACTTCTTTTTCATGACTACGTTTGTCCAATTCTTTAGCCTAATATTTATCACAAAATGAATTTTGCTAATCCAATACGCAATGTATTTAGTTTATTAGCACTTATTAGTGATCTAGTGGGTTTAGAATTAGAATGGATTTCAGTTCTGCAATGGAAGAGCTTTTCATCCCTCTTTCATTTTTGCCTTTGTTCCCTCTTTTTATTTCATTCTTAAGTCATTTGAATCAAATTCATCAGAGACAAGATTTTTGAACTAAAGTGCTTCACTGGAAATGAAAATAAAATGAAGATTTGTGTTCCAGTGAGAAAATGATAACATTTCCCTCTAGCTTTTTGGTTTCTTTATGTCATGCATCTGCCTCAGCCTGAACAATGAAAACAGACCTGTCAGTTGTAACTGACAGTGGATTTCTGTAAGGTATTTGATTGCACTGTCACTGCCTTGGACATGAATATAGTCTCTGAGTCAGGCTTTGGTAGGAGCTGATTTTTAGTGTAGCTAAATGCTGGCCCACCTGCCACCTACCTTGCATGAACTCTACTATCTATCAAATACAATTTCAACTTTTTTGTCATGTTTCAGTTCTATAAATTTTTTTATCTTTTTTTTTTTTCTTAAAGTGCATTTTTCGTCATTGGAATGCTTTTTTTTTGTAGAACTTTTGGGACATTTCAGCATCTGATTTTTATCTGTTTACTTTGTTATGAATCTGGTAGGATAACATGGAGATAAAGGAGAGATCCGCTTTGTTAATAAATTTTGGAATATTGATACTGGATTGTAATAGCTTGGTGACTGTTGAGTAAAATCTGAATTTTAAGATTACAGCCATTTTGCCGACATTGAACACATGAAGCTATATTAAAAAAAAGACAGCATGATTAGGATTGCGTGGCTGACGGATCTAGAACTATTGGAGCTGCTTTTACTCGATGCCGACAGCCAGCCGTGTGGTTCTGATCATGACGCCTTCCCTGCGCTTCAGAGCTATGCTGTCATTTGTTAGTACATAAGGCATCTTCTGCAGCTCCAGTTCAGGTGTCCTCATATGGCAGACTCTCGTGATGAAGACGTACCTGCTGTCAGCATCACATGTGGGCATCCAGAGCTTGCTGAGGCATAGCAGACCTGCGGTTGTGGGCAGCAGGAGGGTGCCACCACTGAGATTATTCACTGGATCTCAACTGTAGGTTTTAATCCTCGAGATCTGTTTCTGTCCTTTTGCTCAGTGACACAGCAGCCTCCTCTGGCAAATAAAGTAAATGAGAAAATTAAAGAGAAACTGCCTAATGATTTACTTACGTACGAAAATCATGTGTGGTGATTGGCTGCATAAGCTTGAGTGACAAGCTGGAGAGGAGAAAAAAGCAAACGCGCAGCTGTTCTGGATTAATGAGCATGAAACACGAGCAGTGTCTTCATGAAAACAAATAAGCTTTAAGAAGAGCATGGAGTACAAAATGTATGTGTGCTAGTAAAATGAAGAAACTCCTAAGAGCATAAAGAAACATCCGACCTAAAAAGAATGTGTGTGAAGTCATGCATTGTTTAGCCAGGGTTATTAGCTGGCCCTAAGCTATGCTGTCAGTAGAAGCACAAGCTTTTCATCTCTGGAAGCTTGAATTATTATTAACGTTTTTAAAAATCTAAATTGGGTCAGTAATGTTTTGGTGATTTCGGGGTGGCATGGTAGGGGTGGAGGGCGTTACAAAACATGCCATGTGGCAGGGCAGTGGAGTGCACTGCTTGCCAGGCTGCACAAGTGGCAGAGCCAAGTGGGAGGGCTCCTTCACATCAGGAATGAGGCGTGCTGGCTGAGGGAAGGGCGAAACCTGCACAGAGCCTGCCTGTGCCATGCGTGACTAGCTGATTATCTCTGTCCTTCATGGAGCGCTCTGCTCACTCAGCAGATATTTTGAAAACATCAGCGAGTCGAGGATCAGCCCTATTCACTAACAAAGGCTTGACGGTCTAACCAAACTGAAAAATATCTCCTAAATAACTCCTGGAAAGGTCTAGAAAGGGTAAGTGTCCTTGGTGAAGGCCACCCTGCTAAAGAACAGGGAGAACACGGGAGAAAAACATAGATCAAGCATGAGAGAAAACGACCAGAAAGAGAATGAAAGTTCTGTGCCTGCATTTGTAGATCAGAAACGCATTACATCAGAGTAAAATATGGAGATATGAAGGAAAAAAATACATACCTTAAACAGATGTGATACAAGAAAACATGATATTTAGCTTTCTTATTTAGTCTGCACATATTCTCAGGCAATGAAGTGAACTAATTAAGCTAAATAAAAAGCCTAGAACAGGAAAATAATTAAAAAAGAAAAAAACATAAAAGCTATGCTCTTCTTTAATGCTAGTCTGTTTTCTCTCAAATATCATCAAAGGTTTTATGCATTTTTTGCATGATCCTTTTGGGTCCCTTCCAACTCTGGATATTCTATGATTATAACTTACAGAAAAATACCAACAAGCACAGTCATTGTGAACAATATTTTTAAGACTTAGGGCATTAAGTATACCTCATTCGATTAACTTGTGTTCTTTGGACATCCCCGTAGCAGCTGAATCAAATAATTCCATGGAAGTACAATGATGATAAGGTCATCTTGCACGCTTGTATTATCATGCAATCTTTTATTGACCATTCATGTTTTGATTTTTTTAGTGGATCCTCTCCCTTGTTTAAACCACTGCTTGCTTCCTCTACACAAAATATTACTCGTTTCCTCTTAGCTTTTCCTTCTGTACTTCTGTAGTGTGTATGTGCCATGTAAGTATTTTTCTTCAATATTTTTTTAAGTTGTGAAGGGGTGCTATGACTTTTTCCTAGGCAGATGTTGAAATGAAGATCAGAGTGGCTGTTTCTTAAAGCATTTGCTCATTTTGCATACTCACCTTGAAAAAGAAATTCAGATCTGTCCTTTAATGAGTATTTAACATGCAGTTACCTTAAATATATAGCTACAACAATGACTGATCTGAGTAAGTGACATTTTAAATTCCAGAGTTTTTACATGAACTGCACAACAGATATGGCTTCACAAACAAATTGTGTGGATAAAGTGTCAAGACATGACTTTCACTTGTGTTTCTACAGCTATTTTCTTATACCACAATAATGTAAATATTCTGGACCCCTTGATCCAATGCTGTTTCTGGAGGGATATTTCCTCATAGCATATGGGAAGCTTGTAGAATTTGGCCTGTTTCTTTTGCTTCTCTCCAATTTTTCTAGCTTTGTTCTCTGTAAAAACCTGTATAATTACTGCATGTTGTTGCCTCTCCCTTTTTCCTAAACTACCTGCTCATTCTTGCCTACTTTTCTTATATCCATACCCCTCTGCTTCTGCTTGCTGCCCCGCTCCAGTATTGCAGATGCGCAGTTTTTTCTTTCTTCCTCACTTGATGGAAAAGCAAAAAGGCAATTGCTTTGTAATGAGCCAGCTTTGCACATCGTCATGCTTTTTTCGACAGCCCACATAAAGTCTTTGCAGGCAAAGACCTACTCCGTTTCTGCAGCAGGGAGTGATGGAAGATCCTCACCACAGTGAACATGTGGAACAGTGACTGTGCCCCAAGCTAGGACCGTTAGACCTGCATCAGTACCACCATGTACTCAGAGAACAGAGCTGCAAAATTTCAACTAATCTCTTCTGAACAGTGGTGAAATGTGATTTCTGCAAAGGAAAACCACTTCATTAAATCTGGGAGAATTTCCACAGGGCTGGATTAGAAATGTTAGCATAGGAGCATCCAACATGTTGAACTCTAAGCTGCTCAGTGTGGCTCTGCCTCCAGGACAGCTGGACATACCTGACTAGTGCGGACATTTTGGCCAGTCCAGGTCCGTATCTGTGGAAGGGACCACAGTGATTGCTCAAGGCTGATGTTGCCAGATGGTATGGGATCCCAGCTACAAATCCAACCCCATTTAGTTCTGGCTGTCATAGAATGGGGGGATTCCTGGTGAGTTTTTGTCATGACCAGCCCATGTACTGTCTGTGGGATTTCCCTTTCCCTCACATTTCAGATGTGTAATATTTACTGCATGGCTCTGAGCCACATGAAGATTTAGGTTTACTGCTCAAGAGGTTGGCCAGCCTGGTACTGAGCCAATTGCTAAAATTGGTTGAAATGGTTTTAAGACTGAGCAGAAAATGGGTGACTTTCCCGTAACTGTGTTTTGGAAAACAGCTGACTAGGTTCAGCTGAAGCTTTCAAAGAAGAAGAATGTGGAAAATCTCAGCTGGAAGTGTTCTCTTTAGTGAAGGTAAAAGGAATTGAGCATGGAGTTTACCATCCAGGACTCCAGGAACAATGTTAACCTCTACAATGGCTGTGGCTTGTGGTGTGATTGTTCTTTACCAAGATAACTGTACTATTTTTTTTCATCATTTAGAATCACTGACATAGTAGTTCACTTTTTTTTATTGTGAGCACTTAGCTGTACATTGTTTAGCTATACACACTGCATTGTGTAGCTGAAAAATACTGCAGAAAAAGGTGATGCTTTACAGTGATAAGGTATGTAATGCCTTCTTAATTGGACTGTGATAAAATTTTATAATTTCAGAAGTAATTATAATATGTTAAGGTTTTCTTGATGTATGGCAAATGAATGAGCTGTATTACCTCTTGGGATGTATGATGTTTAATTAAGTTATTGTCTTTCTCTAAAATGAAGTCAGAGAGAAGTAGTGTCATACGTGCTCAAAATGTTTACTGGTTTAACAGATCAAATGCTGAAATAGTGTTTTGCTTTAGACACAGATAACCTCTTGAGCTCTTACAGCATGTTTATTGTTCTTTCTTAGCTGCTCCATATGATAATGTAATGCAGGGTGATTACTGAAGTTTTTATTTGGTAGATTACCATGTTAATCTGGCACTCCAGTAAATTGCCATGTTCTAGCAAAAAGGCAGGACATTATGCAAAAGAGCACTTCAGCACACAAATCTGTTCAGCATACAAGCACATTGTGTTTTTCATTTTATTTTACTGTTTTGTAGGATTGCATTGATGTAGGTTGGTGGGAAGGAGAACTGAATGGCAGACGAGGAGTGTTTCCAGATAACTTTGTCAAGCTTCTTCCTTCTGATTTTGAAAAAGAGGTAAGCAATGTATTCTTTCAGTTTCACTGTAGAATGCAGAATAAAACTGGAATTTAAATTCTGTTTCAGGTATGCAATTTAGACAAGGTTTTACTTGTAAATTAATAACAACAACAAAAAATATTAAAGGAAACAAAATTCTGAGTCACTAAGCATCTGTGAAGAGCACGTGTGTGATTGGCCTATCCAGTCAGTCAGTCAGCCTCCACTACACTGTCCTGAAAGCCCTCTGTCCTGTGTCCTAAGTTTGAGAGAGACAAACTGGTGATCCCAGTGTAATTTGCCAAGTTGGGTGATGCTATGATGATCAGAATTATCAACTTTTCTCCATTGTTTCTGTGGTAGAATATCATGTTTTGCCAGCAGTAAAGCACTCTTCCAGAATGAAGAGGGTGAAACTATCTGTGAGATTTGAAAGATAACAGTGAGCTTTTGGTGTCTCAGTGACATGTTCCTTTACCTCTCTCAGAATTATTAAAAAAGAAGATATAAAATCTGCAGAAAAGCCTTTTCAGCTTCTAGTTATTTGAACGAGATGGGGTTGTTATTTGCCAAACAATATTTAGAAATCTTGCAGCTTCCTGGAATAAAGTAATGGATTACTTCCCCAAAAAGTCCATTCCATTTTCGGAACCTTTTCAGTCATCAGTGTGATATTATGAGCTTGCAATCAAGCTTTTCATGAGTATTTCACAGTGACAATGTAAGCCTTCTGTGATAAAGCCAAGACTTACTGATACTCAGCTTCAATCTTTGGTAATAAAATTGGATGCCAGAGGCAAAAATTAAATAACTTGGAAAGCTTAATAAAGGAACTATTAAACAACTCACAGAAGCTAACATGATAATTATTAAAAATGAAGATAGAAAAGCAGCAAAAACTGTTGAAGATTAACATGCAATTCCATATCAAAGTGTATATCCTTGCTTTAGGCCTAGTAATAAAAGAAAGTGATTTCCAGAAGAGGCAGAAATCATAACCCTTAAGACATAGTGAGCCTTCAAATTGTACTACAGAAGAAAACAATCATCACTCTTACCTGTTTTTTTGGTGGTGAAATTTATTCAGTCTTTCTAAACTAATTATTTGTATGTCTTTAAGTATTTTTACTCTTCAGATTGTGATGAATATAATTTGTAGAATAAATCAAGTATTCAGGCACTTAGAAATTGCAGCTAGGTTTGCTGTAAAAGTGGAGAATAAAATTTTATTGATTTTAGAAATGTCACAGGTCTGGCCATTTAAGTAAATAACTGGTAGAACTATAGACTGTCTTTCTTTGCTTGAAACAGCGCTGAAAGGGAAGGAAATGGATACTTCTCCAGTGGTTTTGCCAGGTATTTTCTGATATGATCCAGAAACCTTGGATTCCATCCCGTAGTCTGAAAGAATATGTGTTGCAGTAGTTCTGCTTGTTGAACAAAAGCTTGCAATCTTTTCCCATCTCCTTATTCAGTCCTCAGTTTTCCCATCCTGTTTCTTTTCCACACGTGACTGTTTGTCCCAGGTCTTTTCTGTTCACTGCCTAGTCTCAGCCTCCACCAACTGGGGGTTTGGCTCATAATGGTGGTGGAGTGAAATAGTTGGTGCTGAGGATACAACACCTTTTTGGTATTTTATTCTGGACTAGTTTGAGCCCATTCCCATTGACTGTCCCACCCTCAGCAGTAGGAATACAGGAGGTGCACTCGTTCAGCGTATCGTTTGGTTTAGTTCTCACCTGATAGGACTCTAGTTCATGTCCCCTGAGACCTGTCTGTGAGGCAAACCAAAGCACAGCAAGTGAAGATGGGCAAGTGAGAGATTCACTACAAAGCTCAATCCTAACTGAAACTAAACCACTCATTTTTGATACACAACAGAGCAGAAAGGATCCTATGGTTCATTAGACAAAGTGGGTTTAACTGGAAGCTGATGAGGGAATTGTATTATTTTGAAAAGGCAGACAAAGATCAGAGAAGGAGGTAGCATGAAGGAGCATTAAGACTGCTCAGAGAAGCATGAAGAAGCAAGGAGAAGTTGCAAGGGTCTGCAGCTGCATAAGATAACCGAGAGAGTGGTGGAGACAGACTGGAAGCGAAGCCCACAGAAAGGAAACTGGGAATAGTTGGAGAAGACGAAAACAAAACTACAGAGCAGGGACGCAGAGTGAGAGGATAAAATAAAACTAGCTGGATGAAGAAATTGGGTGTAGAGAAAGAAAGCAAATGCAGATGGTGATTCAGGTAGTGAGCTCGGGA
Organism: Chauna torquata; assembly: GCA_013399475.1. Taxonomy (NCBI): domain Eukaryota; kingdom Metazoa; phylum Chordata; class Aves; order Anseriformes; family Anhimidae; genus Chauna; species Chauna torquata. Next base: position 132,545 of record VXAL01019867.1, on the reverse strand, counting down.
ATAGGTTTCTTCAGTAAACCAAAGGTCATGCTTTTCTCTGATCTTCAGGCACATAAACTGGACTTTTTTGTCCTCTAGCAGGACATTTCAATTGCAGAAGTAGAAAGATGTCATTTTATTTGTTAATGCTATTTTCTCTCTTAAAATTCATTTTATGAACTTATTTTGGGGAAATCTGTGACAGATCTGTATTCTCAAGTTTTGTTGTTAAATTTTAGAGACCGAAGAAACCACCACCTCCATCAGCTCCTGTCATCAAACAAGGATCAGGTAAGTTACAGGTGATTCTGTACAGCACATCAGTGAGCACATTTCAGTCTAAGTAAATGTATTCAAATTTAGATGGTATTCATCTGTATCAAAATTGATATGCAATGTATAGACAACAACTAATAATCAGAATCAGATTGCAAAAAGGTGAAGTAACCCTAAAAGACTGTAGTGTGCTTTTAAAATGCATTGCAGGCAACCATCAGCACCGTTTTAAAATATTTTATCCCTTGTTAATTGGTAGCAAGCTTGACACTTTAGTTATTAGAAATTCTCCAGTTCCATTTCTTGACTGAAGTTGATGGTATGCATGTCTCTGCATTATAGACACAAAATATTAGAGCCTAACACTACCTGCAGTAGGAAACCGCATTCACTTTACATCTATAGATCGGATCTATTCTAAAGAAATTTTTTGCATACCTAAGACAGGGTTAGAGAACTTGGCTGTAGTTCAGTGGCCCCATCTGAGTTGCAGTCTAAGTCTTGCAAATCTGCACGAATGCTGGAGCCAGCTGTCTGTCTCAAGGTTCTATAGTCAGATTCCTGGTTTTTTTCAGTACTTTATAAACATAAAAATAAAAGGTATTATCTTGAATCTGGTTATGTAGGTAGTTGTGTTGCAAATATATTAAGGGGCTGATTGTGTTTTCCAAATGCATGAGTGTTAGTAAAGCTGTTTTTGGGATATGTTAGACTGAATTGTGTCTAAATATTGAGAGCTGAAACCACTTTTGTTTGTAGTTTTTAAATGCCCTCTCAGTACAAAAGTCTGCGTGATTTCTTAAATCTGCATGATTTATTTTTTCCATGGAACAGTTGAAGTGTCTACACACACTTGGCAGGTGTGACCTCAGAAACTGAATTCCTATTCCATTCGTGTAAAATCACAAATCACAAGGCATGGGATGCACTCAGAGTTTTCATTGGTGTTGCAATTCTGGTGGAAACATAACTATGGCTGGAATTCTTTAATCCATTAACCTCAGTTAGTTTGTTAAAATTCTGCAGTGGCAGTAGCACTTCCCCCACTGCTGCCACGTTAGAAAAAAAAACAAAACAAACACAGCCAATCTACTCAGATTTTTTTTGCTGTCTCCATCGTCTGTTCCAACTCTCAGTGGTTTAAAAAGTAAATTTCCCTCTCCTACAGTTTTGACCCATCAATAGAATAAACAAGTTACACCAGAGTACAATTTGCTGAGAATCAATAGGTTACCATTTAAATGGTTTAATTTTGTCTAGCCGTTCTTTGACTACAGAATCACGACTATAAATATTTGCTTTGCTTATTGGCACCCATGGCTTGTTCCTCACACTGTCTTGAAACTCCAAAAAACATAGATTTGATTTTAAGATCGTTGATCTAACAGTGTGCAGAGAGAGAGCAGTGTAACTTTGCCATCTAGTGGTGGCTGCATATTAAAGATGTGTGAGAAACAGCTACAGTTACAGCCTGGTGCATGTTTTGGAAAAGCTCTATAGAAAGTTACATTTCTTTCAATTTATACTCCTCTCATATTTCTCTGATGTAAAATTCAATTCAATTTCAGCTTGTTTTGTCCTATTTAGATCCAACACATCAGCTATGTCACTGTAGTAGGATACTGTGCCCATTTTCGGAAGTAAAAGTGGATACAGTAGCCAAGACTACTGCTGTTTTTGTTTTCATTTTGTTTTCAGTCTCTGCCTAGTCCTGACAGATTATGCACAAGACTTTCTTCTGATATGCATTTAGAAGTGAAAATCATCCTATGTTTATTACCGTCCTGATAACCTCTGCTATGTCAAACTATTACTTTACCAAGATGACACTGTATTTTACCACATCTCCATGTCAGGCTTTACTGTTGATAGTGGATAGTGATTTCCAGTAAGGTTTCTGCATATTTAAATAGTCATAGTATGATGAATAAATTGAGAATGGTCAGTTGCAGTCTAAATAATTAAATATTAATATATTCTGATGCAGATCATAAAGTCATGGCAGAGAATTAGAATCAGTCTTTGTAGTACAAGTGCCACACATGTAAGGGACACGTCTAGTTTGTATTCTAGTATAGTGGAAAGTTTAGCTGTATTTCCAAATTATACACAGCAGTAGACTGCCAGGGCTGTCTGTGTTGAGATACTTTACAAAACAAGGTGAAAACTGGGCAACCAAAGTTAAGAGCATGAGTTCCTTACATAGTCATTGAAAGGCAGGCATTTCACTTGGTATCTGGGGTAAGCAGCACCACTGCATCCAGATCAAAGGATGGGAATACTCCTTTGAGTTCCTCTGGGAACTTGTGTGGAGTTCACCAGTTTCGTGGGAGGTGACCTTCTCTGGGCAGCTAAGCCAGGTTCATGGTGCCTGCCTGGGAACTGATTAATAGGGGTCACAACCCAGGCAGGGAGGAGCACACCTGAGCCTAGGAGCACGTAAGTGTTTGTAGGTCCATTGTTTTAGACATGGCCTGAGAATGTCCCTCTGTGTGTTAATGATAACCATTAATCTTGCTGTAATTAGGTATATAAGTTCGTGTCATTTTTTTCCTTGAACCCACTAGTATGTGTAAGATTATCAAGAAGTTGACTTGTGCTTTGCGTAACTCGTGTTTAGAAAGGCTTGAATTGGTTTCTATCAAGAGTTCCTCCTCTCAGGAGTGAAGTAGTTTTATGGCAATTCAGTATTATTTTTTGACATGATAGGTTATACAAGTATTGCGTGTCCAACAGCACAGTTATATAAAAAACAATGGCCAATAATCACCACTGATGAGCCATTTGCACTGATGAGTACTGATTTCTAGGAACCAGCTGCAGAAGAGAGTTGCAACTGCACATCCATAAAACATAAATGTACTTGAGAGCTACATATAATAGAATAAACTGAGGCAAAAAAAAAAAAGCCTTGTGTTCCCTGCCCTGCCTCCTCTGCTTTTCTTGGATGTCATCTACTGCAATTTTTATTGGAATACTAATACTGTTACCTAAAGCGATTTTCAACACTGCTAAGTTGAAATGGCATTAGCACCTAGTGGTTAGCCAACACAGTGAAGGCAATATCCAGTAAAGCATTTCTTATAATATGGGGACTGGAAGATTACATCTTGCATGTGCCAGGAAATTTTTGCAAAATCTTCCCGTTGTTGCTCCCACTAGTTCTCATACCCTTTAGAGCAACAGAAGTCAGTATGTCAGGGTCTCTAGTACAGAGGCAGAAAAAGGCAGAGGCTTATACCTCTAGGCCAAAAGCTGTCACATAAAATAGTCACACAGAATACTGTTGGTACTAGTATTCCCATCCTTCTAATGTGCGGAAGTGAACAACTAGTGTTAGAGGTATGACAGAGTAGGTTCATTTTTTTTTAAAACTTAATGTAAAATAAAACTTTATATCCATCTATATTAAGCATCCTCTTGGCAGAAATGCCCAATTAATTGATTTAATTCTAGGGATTTTCCTCACTGTTGAATTGCTCTTCAGTTAAGTATATCTACAAAGTTAAAAGACTACAGATTTTAAATATCTATCCACATTTAAAAATCTGTAGTCATTGAATTTTTTTCACAGAATGGTCTGACATTGCCTACTCTCTTGATTTTCAGTCTTTGGAAAATGAACTTGAACGTGAAAACATTAATATCCAATTGCTTTTCTGTCCTTTATGCAAATAGTTGAAATTAGATTTATGTTCAGTTTTAGCAAGAAATCTTCAAATTAGGAGACTGTGAAAAGACTAAGAAATTGCAAAATTAAATCTTGTGTGGCCTTATATGGTGGCTTGTTGGTCTTATTCAGAATTCCAAATTCTCTATTCTTTGACAGGTGCCACAGATCGAAAGCATGAAGTCAAAAAGGTGCCTCCTGAAAGGCCAGAATGTCTTCCTAATCGAACAGAAGAAAAAGGTATGAAATGTGCTCTCCTGCTTGCTCTCTGCAGAGAGACAGGATAATTGGGACTGAGACACATCCTTGTTGCCTAGTCCCTCAGTAGATAGTTTTTATTAAGTATGTTGTTAGATTGTTTCTTTCCACTCTGATAGATCTCTGATTATATGCATTTTGGAAAGGATCACACTTGTTTCTAGGCTAAATTCAGAGTATTCAGTTGTATCAATCCAGAGGTGTTAAGTGATTGCAGCCTCAAACAAAGTCAAGGGGAGATATGCTCTCAATAAAAATGAAAAAGCTTTTTAAAGCTCTGTGCTCATTAAAACCCAGATCCTCAATCAAGCATGACACCCCAGATTAGTGCGTATTTTTTTCTTAACTTCTGTATGCCTTGGTTCTCTGATTGAAAACCATCAGCCCTGCTTTTCTGCATCACAGAGGGGTTTTGTGAAGATATAGTCATTAATGCTTGTGAATCACCCCATTATCATAGCCACAAATGTCATAGGCAAGCCTGTGAGGAAAAAAAAAAAAGTCTTCAAAGCCAGGTCTGAACACTGGAAGAAGTGAGGCATAGTACCACACGGAGCAGTGACAAGCGAATGAAACCTTGAATAGTTTCATTGCATTCATGGTGCATTCTGAGTGGTTTGGGGAAAACAGTTATATTGATGTCTAATTGAAAATGGTGTCAAGTTTCATATGTTTAAGTGGACTATTAGATTATACAGACAATTTAATTATGGGATTTCTTAACTTTTAAGTATTTGAACTTGCAGTCTTCTAAAAGGCACGTGTATGCACATGACTAAATGTATAATATGCACTTACAATTTAGTGCCAGAACATTCAGACTCTGCACCAAGAGCTGCTTCTGGATAAATATCTTAGTGAACTGAAAGGTGTTTTAGCACTTCTATCTACGTACCTTTACTTTTGGTTATGTGCGTTACTTCTTATGGTTACATTATCAATAAAAAACCCTTTGCTTTCCTTTTTGGATTTACAAAGCCAACTGTCAAAATGTTGGAGATTTAAATATATTACTGTCCCAGGGTATAACTATCTGTAACTTTTCTAAATGTTGAAAAGAGATGATAGGAATCATGCCTACATTTCTGAAATACTGAGGAGTGATGGGAATTGTTCAGTGTGGCATGGCAGTGTGGGTGAGCACGGGAACTTCCTTTATGCTGTGTGCCAGTGCACTGCCTAGCCCATCCCTAATACATAGTTTAGATTTTTAGACACTGACGCAATATAAATAGTCATAGCAATAAGTGTGTAAAAATTACACAATACACTGGTAAAGCTTCAGCATTACAGAGGAGCCAATGATCATGTGTTGACACATAAAAGTGTACTGAAAAAAAGGATACGTGCCTGTGAACAACAATCACTTACTGGACTATTCGAAATCTAATGTGGATTGTGTTTTGGGCTCAACTCTGATTCTTTACTAGATACTGTAGATACCCCATACTTTTACGTCTTTACAAGATTACCTAGCAGTCCGCTTCTATGTTCCTACACCGTGTATAGTTCATATGCTGTATAGTGTTTGGATGACTTAAAAAGCACAGCAATAAATTGATCCCTAGGTGTCTGCATGCTGTTTCTTTATTATTTAAAGGCAGCCAATGAATTGCATTATGCTACAATTTTGTTTCAGTATTTCTACTAGTATTTTCAGGAAAGAGAAGTTTCTGTTCATTTATTCCATGATCCCTTCAGATTGAAACCTACATAGAGCCCATTAAGTGATACCCTTTTATATTCCTAATACCTCTTACATGTAAACAAAGGTGTAATATTCACAACACATCGCAGACAGGGTTGTCAAGGGAAGTGGGGTGTTGTCACAGTAGGATACAGAGGGTGAAACTTTGGTCCCTTTGAGAGTTTTGTCCTTTCCTTAAGAAGAATCAGGTTTCCTATGGTATGACAAATGCATTTAGTTTCTTCTATGTTTGTTTTGTGTCGCAAATTTAGTACATATTATTCACAGTTATTAATGTATAATGTACTTGACATACAGATATTGCACATTTGACATTGGATCTTAGTATTGTGGCACCTCTTAACTATGCATAATCTGTTCTGCACATGATGCAGTTTTGAATTGGGAAACTGAAAATTCAGCATGTAAGTCTCCTTAAAAGTCTAAATAAAAGTGCTGATTTTTCAGAGGGGTTTACATCCTGCCAAACATTTCTAAATTTTAAGGCTTGTATTTTCATTTAACTTCACTTGAAACTTGAAACACACTTCACTTGAAACACACTTTTTTTTCCCCAAGAAATCATATTTCTCGTTTGTTCAATAGATATTAAGAAAATCCAGGATTATCTTTGTTTGTGACCTTCTAACTTAGTATTGGTCTCATGATAGAATTTGATTTAAGTTGTACTCATGGGAAATTGTACCACGTGGTATTTAATTTCTTGTCATTCTTACTTTTCACATACTCTTTGAAACCAGCGAGTTACTAAAATCAAAACTATCATTCATATTCAGATACCGCACACACATTTCAGCCATGAGAAATTACATGCAGAACATTCAGGCAGTTCAGATTCATGGTAAACATTTTATTTTAAATAAAGAATGATTTAGGATAGAAGTGGAAAGGCGATAAGCTTATTCTTTATATATGGTATATCTACAATTGAAGAGTTCTTGTTTAATTATAGACTTGTGAGTGCAAATGAATTCCACTTAATAATATCTGTGTTCTTTTTCTCTGGAAATAATTGATTTAAAGAAAGATCAGAGAGAGAGCAAAAACAGTTAGACTTGCAGAAGCCTTCAGTTCCTGCTATACCTCCGAAGAAACCTCGGCCACCCAAAGCAACCTCTGTGAATAGACCTGGTACCTTGCCCCCAAGACGACCAGAAAGACCAGTTGTGCCTGTGACTCATGCAAGGTATTGTTTTTCCTCTGTCCAGTGCTTTTGGGATTAATGGAAAAAACACATTTGTAGAATTTTGATTTTGCAGTAAATGTCACAGTTTGTTTCACAGTAAACCGTATTTAAAGAATAATAGTAAAAACAGCCTTCTAGTCATCTGGCTGCATCGTAACCATCTCCTCAAGAATAGCAGTTTTAGCCTGGTCATTACTAGTTCATTTCTACTGATAAACATACTGTTACTGAAATGTCAGTTTCCACTGCAGAATGTGTGGGAAACATCTACATAAATATGTTGTGCTGTTGTTGATTTACTTAGTCTGCCTAAATCATTCCATCTTAGCCAGAGCACTAAGTGCAAAAGCTTGGGTTGTGCTGAGGAACAGTGTTAGACAATGCACATTTCAACTACTGTCATCTTGGTTTCAGTCTGTTTTCCTTGATTATTGCAGATCAACTTTTAGCACAATACATGTGTCTTCAAAGAATGTCCTATAAGCTGATGCTGCTGCAGAGTACTGATACCAAGTGATTTATTAATGTTGTTTGTTACTCTATAGTTACATGACGCTCTTTATCAGAGGTGACTACAGCCTTTGAGGAGAACTGAGAAACTGGGCTTGTGAACACAACTGATAGATACATTTAATCTCTGCTAGAGCATGGAAAAGCAGAGGTGGTAGAAGTTGAAGGCCTCACCTATAATCCCAATTAAGTCTAGATGGCTACATGACAGTCATCAGCTTCTGGGCTGTGCGCAGTAGACTTCCTTTGTGCATAGTGGATAGAAATAGGTGAAAACCAGGAAAAAGCAGTTGTGTGAAACAGGCAAGTTGCATATCTTGCAGAAATAGTACAATGTAGACATAGAAATCATTTTACTATTGAACTGTTAGAATAATTAGCTGCCATGGAACTAGTGGAGTTCAAATACACTGGTGGTGGATTAAATAGAAGAATGGAATATAGGGTAGAGTGGAATAAAATAGAAATCCTAGGCATTGATTCCCCTCATTCCTCCACATATGGTTCATTAAACAAATGCTCTCGGCATGAAATCTGAGACACATAAAATAAAGAACTGGTGCCTGCCTTGTGCTGCCAGTTTCATCTTACTGAAGTGCTTTGGCTGTGCGTCTCTGAGAACTTACACTTCTATCCATGTGCTACTGCCACAGCTTCTTTTGGACTCCTTGGCTTTGAACATGCTTGCCCAGATTTTCCACAATGTAGCCCACACCTGCTGGTTGCTTGGGCATGCTTAAAAAAGCAAGTGTTTGCTATGGTCTTTAGATTTAGCTGAGTGATGTCTTCTTGGCAAGACCAATGTAGCAAGACTGGCTAGGCATGTAACAGGGCAGTTACTCTTTTGTTCTATCTTTTGCCTGGATTATTTTGAACATTAGTTTACCTAGAGTTATGGGTGGGTGTTTTATTCTGTTTTCTAGCCACAAAATTGTAAAAGTAAATAAACCATGCATTTTTAAAGCGATTTCAGTCTACATGTTAACTAAGTGAAAAAGCAGATTTAAACAGTAACCGTTTTGTTATTTGTCCAAACACTGCTATGTCTAGCACAGAAAGAATACTTCATTCTTTTTAATAGCATTATATTTGAAAGAGTTTTACTTGTAACAATAATTATATTAAAACTTTAGAAGGAAAGGTGATTTTTAAGGTGATGGTGATGCTGTGTTGATGGTCATAGCATTTTCACTATGAATTGCTCTATCAGCTAATTCAAATTAACAGATTTATCTCATATGGCTGTTCTGCCTGGTAAGCTTTAACTTGCAAGGGTGTCTTGTAGGAAGAGGGCAGAAAGTTCACATAATGAAATAATCCATGGAATAGACTTTGAGTTACTTGAATAATTAAGAAATGTGAAACTTCAGATGAAAGGCAGTTTAATAAAGGCATGGTGTTTTTTTTTTTTTAATCAGTTCAATTTAAAAAGATAGTAAATGTTTTTAAGACCTTCTGGTACCCATTTCCAGAATCTGAAAGACCTAAGGCACTTAGAATAAAAATAGAACCGGCAGAATTTTTGCTGACCCTAGGGGGAAAAACTGCTGTAGATTTATAAAGTGAGTCCCATGAGATTTCCATTGCTGCTGGTTAGCAGAAGAGGTTGTTGGTTTTTTTTTTTTTCTGTTCTGAGTAAGTGCCTTATATCTCATTGACTTTTCGTGGTAATGATTGTTTTTCCATTTAAATATAATCCTCCTTCCTTCAAGGCAGGCTAGGACTTCAAGGGCAATAGGAGAGGCAGAAACCATGTGAGACAGAGAATAACTGTCAATTTGCTCCAAAGGCTTCACAGCTTATTTAGATATACATGTGATTACACAATTTGCTGAGGAGTCAATTCTCTTGAGTAGGCAAGCCCTAAAGACCTACAGTAAGTGCATTTTCACCATCAGTCTAAACCAATCTGAGTCTATGCTGCTGCTGCTGCTCCTGAAAGGGGCGGATTCCCTTTCCTGGCAGCCCATTCCTGCAGCGTCCCTTATGTTAGCACCAGCATTTGTGCAGACATTCAGCCATATGGGTCAGGGAGTTGCTCCAGATGGCAATTAATCACTTTGCAAGGGGACTTCTATTAGTGTGGGTTTTCTTTCAGACTGATCATCTGTCCGATCAAGCTGACAGCCTATCTGCATGGGCATGAGCAGAGGGAGGGAGATGCTGTGACCAAGAAGGGATGGCTCCACTCCTTTTGTAGCAGGATGGGTGTAGATTGGTATAACAAGCCCGTTGATTCTTTTGACAGTAGAGTTAGATTTTTGGGATTTTTTTTGGTGATGTCATATACCTTGGTATCTTCTGTAGTCAAATGGTAAATGTTGTGATTTTCAGCCTTAAATCACACCATCCTAAGAATCTCCTACAAAACAGTACTCACACATTTCCCAGAGCGCTTCCAACTGACATGTTGCTTTCCGTTTCCTGGGAAATACATGTGTGCAAAACAGAGTAGGCAGTCAGATGCTCACTGCCGTGTCAGCCAAGAAACTATGTTGCTTCGTATATATTTACAAATAAATATGCATTTTTTTGTAAGTAAAAGACCAAAAGATAGGAAAATTGATCAGGTAGATCACTTGGAATAACCTTATTTATCATCTCAGTAATTAATCCATTGTTCCAGGAGTGTGTTGCTTCCTTCCTGGTGCAGACTGTCTGCCAAATTGATGATTGTATTGTACTAGTTTGTTTTTCAGGTCATAAACTGGCTGTCCATCTTTTTTGTTCTTAGAAGGCTTGTCACTCTACCACAGTGTTTACTTAGATTCACTTAATCTGTGACCTCCTCCAGTTTTTACACAAATTTTTAGACTCTTTATCTATCACAGCCTCCCTGGAGTCTGAAATAGTTTCCAGCCACTTTGTGTTTTGCTCACGAGTTACTGTCACGAGTGGAGGTTCAGGCCGTCTGTCACCAGATTACAGCATCAAAGCAGAGACAAATTAAAAATCAAGGAGACTTAGGAGTTCATGCTGTATTTTACTGTCAATGGCTCATTACTGTTCATAGAAATGCGCATCTGCCTGGGTTATTCCAGGGATGATCTACGTTTTTACCCAGAATTCTGGTACTTTATGTACATTGTAATTGTGGCAGTCCTATGCTGGGAATAGTTATTGTGGAAAAAAAACTATGATATTTGTTAGGTGACCTGATAATGATGGTAAGTACAATTTATTGCATTAATTGAACCGTTGTTATCGTGGTAAATGTCACAGGGATTTGTCAGTGTGACCTGTGCAATGCAGAGCTGCTTCACCTACTACTGGCCCGTTTTTTATTAATTGTTTCCATAGTCAGATTATTGTAGTAGACTTAAGTAGTTGTGGAATAGAAAGTTCTATGAAGAAAGAATAATCATGTTGCTTATGTTTGATCTCCTGTCTGATTTTAAAATAGTTCCCCTGTATAAAGCATCACAGCTCTTGACACTCACCTATTCCAAAGACATTTTCAGACAGAGCAGGTGATCTTGTTTCTTTGGACCTGTGGAAACCATTTTCATAGTCTAGTCTCATAAGCAATGTGCAAAAATAAATAGTAATCTCCTTTTGGTGGAGGAGCTGCATTTATGAGTAAATATTAGGAACTGCTGGAACATGTGACGCTCCCATGAAGGTTCTCCCTGTCTACAGTGTTCTGGATTGCCCATCACTGTCATTTATGCAAGCCAAGTAATTAGAAGCAGCTCCAAATAAGATATTGAAGGTTGTCCCTTTGCCCTTAGATTTCATTTATGTGGAGATGCTGTGAACATTTGAAGAATTATTCAGGAGACTACAGTGTCTAAAATAAGCTTTTTTGACAGGTGTTAAGGAGAAATGAGATAAGGTTAATCCATACAGCATGTCTGCTTACTGGAAATTGCTCTCTCTGACACATTGCTGCTACTCTGGTGCTACAAAGGAAGAGTATTTCCCTCTCTCAGTAGTAATTGCAAGTTAGCTATCAATTTACTGTAACCCATACACAAACTCCAATAAAATATCTCCTCTTCTTGATCCAAATGTAGGAGTGATAGTCCAAAAGTGGAATTAGTGGGCAGTACAGTATCCGGCACTCTAGAGAAAGACTCCTCTGAAAGAAGCAATGACATTGGTAAGTTATAGTGCTTTTTATAGTTTGCCTAAGAAATGTATGGTGTAAATCTCTGCTTCTTAGTGACTTTGTTATGATCCGAAAGGCAGATTGAGGATTTGGCAATGAATGCGAGTGAATCTGTATCAATTTTTAATTGCAGAATTATAGGATCATTTCTGAAGTACTTAAAAAGGTTTTTTTTTTTCTGTTAAAAAAATATATATGAAATGGTGAGCTATTTTGAGTAGGAGGGCTTTTGTTATTTTTGTTTAAAAGTGAAACAAGTGAGAAGGCCAGCAGTAATAAGTCATTCTTGTTTAACAGATGTAATATTAGTGCTACTGTATTTTTAGTGCTGCAAAAGACTGTATTTTTGATGTAGCTAGTAATCTTTGCGTTTTCTAATACAAAGGAATAGAGACCAAATTCAGGCTGATTTGAATGAATTTTACTGAAAACACTGATTAAAAAAAGTTTAAATTTCTGTTTAAAACAATAGTCTATGTTCCTATAACACAAACAGTTTAATTGAGAAATCACCTGGAAAGGAGTAAAGATAGGTTATTTTTCTGTCTTCTCTTGCCCTCCTTCCTCCTCAAGTTTGCAGTGCAGGAGAGATGTTTGCAGAGGCAGGTGCTGCAGTAAGTGGCACTCTGAAAGCAAGGTGCTCTGACTCCTGTCCTAGGGCTGTAAGCAAAGCCCGTGACAGCCATCTTCCACTCCACTTAGAAATTCGCCGGCAACAGCTGCTGCCGTCGCTCTCCGCAGTCGCAGCTGTGCTGCGAGAGACCTGTTCTTGTAAAAGGCAGAACCAGGGTACCCTGAATGTGTAAGCATTACTACCTTTCACTAGTGGCATTAAATGATATTTTGGTGTGGTGGTTTCTATCCAGACTGCTTTATTAGTATACCATTTCTGTAAAACAGGAAGTTTTCAACACCCAAATATGTCTCTTCTTCAAGCTTGGAAGCAGAGCTTTAAGTTATAGATGGATTTTAATTGAAATGTAAAAATAAAATGCTAAATTAATTTAATTTCACATGGGCATGTGCTTTCCAGCATCCATATGTCTGCTTTTTCTTAACCTTCTACTGTTGCTATGGTTTATGATAGTGACATTATTCTGGAGAACCAAGTGATTTTTATTTAGGATAAACATGGAAAGGTAGAAGCTTGAGATAAATTGCATGAACGTTTTTGTTGTAGATATTAATATGAAAGAATGGTATGGAAATGCAGTCAAATTCTACCTCTTAATGTTTATTACCTGTGTTAATAAATCTGCTTCAAAGCCTGTAAGCCTTTGCATACTTGCAAGAGAAAGCTGACTGCAAATAGCATATAATTGTATGATGGAAGTAAACTCTTTTAATCCTTGTGCTAGTTTCTTTGGAATTGCTATCAGGATAATTGCATAGAGAGTTTTGTATTTTTTCTGTATTCATACAACCTATAAAAGGATAGGTAGGAAATTTATTATAATTTTTTTCCAGAACTTAGTTGTTGTTTGTTGTTTGTTTATTTGTTTATTTAACAAAGAATAGGAGACAACAAGAGTCCATAAACCAAACCACATACACAACATGCTGCAAAGGGCTTAGCTGGTGACCTCCTATTACCACTAACAAGGGAAGCCTATTGAGCCCGAGGATAGAATAGTGTGAATGCTTAGATAGGTATAACTTGATAGGGGTCAAACCAGAATGGCATTTACAAGGGCAAAGCATGTCATCCTAGCCTGTTAGACAACTTGTTAAAAGAGAAAAAGAAAAAAGTGATGATTTTGGAATGAAAGTTGACCCAAAGGTCATAACTAATCTGAATTTTCAGGAGGCTTTTGATGGCTCCTGTAAAATATTGTTAAAGAAATAACCTTTTAAGAGAGGGCAGAGCAATAAATTAAAACTTCATAAGCCAAAACAATTCACAGTGGGTTCATATTTTTTACTACAAGGAGAAGTTTGGAATTTAGGACAGTCTATGGGGCACTGTAAATGCAAAGATTTATGATAAATGTGCTAGATTTTTGATTTATTTACAAAGAAAACAGTGAGTTGGTGAAATCTCTTGGCTAAATGAATAATCAGTGAAAACGGTGGGTGACTGTGTGGAGTGTCCAGTGCATTCCAAAACAGCGATGGATTGGGCAGTGTGAGTCCAGGTCATACTTAGCAGTGATATGCGTTACTGGTATTGCCCTGCTGTTGTGTACTCTGTGAGAAGGGCAGCCTCAGCTTCTCCTGGGTTCATCCTTCCAGTCAAAATGGATCTGATTAAATCTGGTCATTTTATGTCTTTTCATTAATCAAAATTCACACAATTAATTAGAGGGGACCTACGTGACAGACATGGTGGGGATTAGCTATGGCCTTTGAAGAAAATGGAAGTTAGATGTCCTTCGCAGTAGCTCAGGTGTATGCCCATTCTGGTGACAGGGTTACTATTTATTCCTTCATGAACCCCAACGCCATTTCAGGACACCTACAGCTCTCATAGAGGAAATAGGCAAAAGTAGTGCTCAGCTGCAAGTTGCCGCACCCTGTTTCATGTTTATGCTAAGTACTAAGGGTGAACCGTGGTCTGCAAATGGATACTGCAGCACTCTCCTGGCTTTTTTGCCATAGTGAGGTTTATCTGGGCAATGACCGTCACTTTCTCGAAGTTTACATCCTGTAGCTGGTTAAAAGCCCTACTAAAGGAGGAGGGAAGAGAACATACGGGGTCCTTCTGTATGCCATCTCCCAAAACCCAAACAGGTGAACAGCAACAACAACAAAATCAGTAATTCAACCAGCAGATGGGAAAAAATATGCAGAGGAATTGAGGAATCCGGGTGCAAAACTTGTATTCTGTCTAGGTCCCCCATTCCAGATCAGTGTGTTAAATACTGCTTATTTTGGAAAAGGTGTCTTTCTATTTATTTTCTAAGTAATATTCCATCCCAAAAAGATTTGGTGTCAGTGGATCAGCGTTGCCTAACCAGAAAACCCCATGCTTTTAAAAACACCTTTAGAAACATTCTCACTCAACTTTACTCAAGAAAGTCGCAATTGCTTGAGCAGGGCTGAGGTGATGTGTAATACTTTGCATAACATTCTGTCAGATGCATATATGAGAAGTTATTTTTATGTAGATGCTAGTGCATGGCTTGATTTCACTAGCATGTTATGCTGAGTTGTGGCTTGACATTTAAATTTCTTGGTGATAATGCAGCACTGATTACAATTTTGCAATCTGTACTGACAAGGGCAAGTCCTGTTCAGCAACATCACTGCTGATTGTAGACGCAATCACAGCTATTACTACTGTCGTTCATGCCAGTGCTTCTTTCCACAATCCTTACAAAGACTATTGGAAAACTAGCCCTCAGAATATATTATTTAAGAGGAACCATTCCCCATTCCTCCTCACTTCTTCTTTTGTTTTCTTTTTCCCTGTTTTCAGTGATGCCTTTACTTTCCTTTCCACACATATTTCATCCAGATTTTCCTATTCACATCTCTTTGCCATGGGTAACTCTTCTTCATTTCATGAGGGTAAGGCCTTTTATTTTCCATTTCCTTTCTGTCCTGTCTTTGCTTTAGTTGACAATGTGTAACAAACTTAAATACTTTGTAGAATACCTAGTGTGTACTTGGCTGTTACAGATTTTTTTAATTAAAAGTTGAAACGGAGTGTACTGGGACAGAAGATCTTGCACCACAGCATTGAAATGAGAAATCATTATAGTTTCTTTTATTTTCCTGTATTAAATTTGAGTAATGTAAGTGAAGTGTACAGTATGTATGCACTGTTTGTCAATACTGTGGTTTCATTAATGTGTTCTTACAGACAGATGGTGTCATCACAAAGTTTAATGCATATATTCCATTGTGATGTCCTTACGTGTTATAAAAGTTATTTAGCAACATCCTAGGATGGTTTTCTAGTGGGAAACAGAAGAAAAAAAAAAAAAGGAAAAGCACTCATTGGCTTTCAGTGGTACTTGCACAGTCATGTCACCCAAGACTTGCCTCCAGTATTGCTGTAGTTAAATCACAACAGTTAGATCTGTTGTAAAGTCTCATGTACAGGCTACTGTTCCGGAATAATAGTGGCTTATGGAGCTTAGTTTAAAATGCTTCCAAGGCATCATAGCCTACACTGAAAGTAAGCCCTCTTCTACCAACACAAGAGCAGTCCCAATGTGGAACGATACTGATTTAAACAGCTTAAATTCACACCCTGTTGCATAACCTGAATTTTAGGTTATGCATTTCTTCTTAATTTCACTAAGAATTTTTATTTCTGAGGGCTAGTACAATGACAAAAAGAAACAGCTAGCACATGTAATAGCTTACTGGATCAAACAGTAATGATTCCAGAAAATTACTGAGTTATTCCAATTAATTATTGGTATTGAGTTCTTTCTGCATATCAAGATTAATCCCAACTCTTTTAACTATATGCACACACATTGTGGAATGCTGCAATCCTGAAACAAGTCCTGTATATCCAAAATAGGATTGGTTTGAAATCGTGTAATATTTATAATCATAGGGATTTAAGCTAAGTGATTTAAAGAATAAGCCACAAGGAAATAAGAGTAACGTATCTACTGTGGAAATGCGCGGCTAATCCACACAAGAAGCAGTTTCTGCACTTTGCAAAAAGACTGAGCTGCACAGGCGCTTCCCACACAGAGCCAAGTGAACACTTCTTTCCAATATTTTTCCTGGCTCTTTACACGTTATGCATAGTATTTATGAAAGCAGCTAATAATCTTCAGCAGTGCTAACAGAAGGCACTTATGTATTCATTGATTCCTGCTGAAACATATAGTTTGGGGATGGATTTTTTAAGAGATTCCCTGAAAGCTGGTTAACATGAGCACATTTTTCAGCATTTGCTCAGACTTTAACCTTCAGAGCATTGCTGGTGCATCATGGAGCACCCGCTGAACCCATGTTATCAGTTGTACTCTTTTTCTGTCCCTCCCCCAAGCCTGGTACTGATTTGCCTGGAAGGGTACTTAAAAAAACCCTACTTTAAAATATCTAACAAACACAGATTCTTCAGTATATTGCGTTTCCTTGAGCTGTATTTGCAGATGGTCCAGAGCTGTTATGTGCTCATATTTGTTAGGAGAGGTGATCACTGTGCCTCTACTAGAAGAAAGTGATCTAATAAGATTTGGCCCACACTAGGGAAAAAGTAGGAGAATCTTTCCAGTAAAAAGTTGTAGAATGGAGCATTTTTGTGTTTAAATCACAGGCCATTATACTGTAAGGCGTTATAATTATTTTGCCTGAAGACACAGAATAAAAGTTGGAAAAAGGAAAATAGTGCTGAATATAAGGGTTGGAGGACAAAATGTAGCTTTTATAGTGAAGACAAAAATCTGCCTCAAACAGTTATTTCTTCCTGTTCTGCTGCTCATATTTATTTGAATATAGCAGAGCAAAGGAGCAGAACTACACAAGTGGGTTAAGTTGTAATATTTATGTCACTGAATCCAAATTACCCATAAACATAGATGTGAATTGTAAATATTGTAATTGGGGATATAGTAATGGTCCATTAAGTAAATTAATTAGGTCTCTTGCCCTGGAGGGTGCAGAAAAAGGCAATCAAACAGAAATTCAAAGTATTCTCCATGTGTGTCAAACTGAGGTGCCTGAAAACAGCATATCCATTTCTTCTAGCTCAGTTTTCTTGACCTTTCGGCTCTTTCTTGGCATCTTCTGAATCGTTAAAAATAAAATCCTTATGAGGACACTGGCAAGTGGTTTGCTAAGCTCATTATGGCAGCTTTCTACATTCTGCTATTCAACCGATAAAAGTCCAGGCTGAAACGTGAAAAGCTGATTGTATACTTTACGAGTGATGGCTGTCCAGTGGCTGTCCTAGGAAGCTAGGCAAGCAAAGCTTTTTCCACCCAGAGCAAAGAGTCTTATGGACAAGCCTCCCAGGCACATCGCTGGTATAGTCACGCACAGTAACCCTGTGGCCAGGGAACTCTCCTGCTAAAAGTGAATTACCCGAATCTTAAAAAAGAGTCTGCAGTTAACCATGGGTGAGATCCTGCTACCCTGACCCTGGTTGAGAGTATAGCAGCATTCCTTGAAGGGTAAGATGCTGTTCAGCATGGAGAGAAGAGCAGAATCTGGGCACTTGAAGTAGTTAAAATAATTCTGGTCTTGTGAAAATTCCCAGTAATATTCATATTTTCTGCTGGGTTGCTTTTTAATTAGCACTGTATATTGAATGGACAGTAATGCAGAAGATCTCACCTGCAGTATCTCTGTCTCATTTGATGCAGGATATCTTTCAGGATTAAAGTATTTAAAGACAGTATATCATTTCACTAGACTATTGTCAATCTTCTAAATGTGTTGAGTATGATAATGAATTGAAATCTACCTCTGTGACTTTTGTGACATTATCTTCTTGAAATGAATTGAATGCCACCTTGGCCTCATTTATGCCAGCCCTGCTGTATTTCTCTTCTCTGAAATCTTGCCGTTAGCATTCTGAATATGTTGATTCTGATATTATCCATCACTTTCCATTTCGGTTTTCTCAAGGTGAAATCTCTCTGCTAATTCAAAAAGCTTTCTGTCCTCATTATGTAGAAATGACTTTGCCCAAAGACTAAAAAAAAAACCAACAGTAAGATAAAATTGAGTCCTAGCCACATTTTCTGCCAGAGTACTAAATGCACTGGGAGAAGGTGGGCAAGGAAGGAAGCATAACCATTTAACTTCTTTATGGGAATTTTTTTGGAGAGATTGAAAGTTGTTTTCCAAGAAGGTACAAATCTATTAAGCTCAGAACTTTTTCCTCAAATAATTGTTTGCTTTCCTGAATCTGGATATTGTTTGAAAGCACCATCATCATGCTTTAAGTGACCGTGTCTCGAAGGAGGCGTAAGAAGGGGGAAAAAATTCTGTTCTTAAATGGCATGGAAAGATACCAGGGAATAATTCTTACGCAGTTAATATATCTCCTGTTCGTTAAATACGCTCAGTAAGCTGGGCATTTTGTTGTGCGTACCACACCAGTATGCTGGAATTACGCTGATGTCTTTCTCCCCGTCTCATGAATTACTTTCTGAATTAGCAGCTTAATCAGCAAGGCAGTAATAATGATGAATGCATCTGTTTATTTGTAGAACAAGTATCACCTATTTTTTAATTCGGGAGTGGCATTGTTAATTGAAGCGTGTCTTCTGTCTTCTATGTGTTCAAGAGAGCCTTCCTTACTGATTATTATTAATAGACACAGAGAAAGCTGGACCAGTGCAGAGTTCCCTTCTGTTGGATGCTGATGCTGTCTTACTGGTGATTAACACGGCTGTGGATATGGTAGATTGGACTTTATTTTTAATGGCCTCCCGTTTGGTCCAGCTCAGGAAGGTTTTACATTTTGCTTAGTACATAAATTTAAGCTTGTGATGTCTGATGGCTACAGAAATATACACCAAAATCAAGTGACTGTATTTAATGACTTTGGTGAGTATGGTATAGTCACACCCATATAGCCTTGCTTTCCATTAGCAAAAAAATAATCGAATAACCTCTATAATTGAATTAATTACTGAATCTGCAGTACAGATAATAGCAGGGCAGAAGTCTCTTGAGTGGTCATGTTCCTCGTCTTCACCAGTATAGCAGATGGGAATTTCCCTGAATGATGATGACCATGGAAGGTGGTGATAATCTTAGATGCAGAGAGGATTTGGGAGCAAGAACCACATCTAAATAAGGAGAACAAAGGTGGGCGAGGGGAGAGGTAAAGGGCATGTGGAAGTACTGGAGATGGATTTACTATTTTAGCATTGTACCAAGTGTTGTCTCTTGCACTTAAATAGAGTCTCATTTATAGTATCAGCTGAATGGCTGTGATTTCACTAATTTGGCAGCAGATTTTACCTGGGGAACCTTTCCAACCTCTGCTCTGCTCTTTTTAAAAATTCAGTGCAGGTTTAGGCTGCTTTAGTTTATTTTTCTAGCCATCAGAAATGCATTCAGAAGTGGAAGAAATGGAGGATTGTCATATTCCTTCCCATTATTTCCTGATAATAGAAGCTTTGCACAGTGCTGTTCATTTTTCAAGGTATTCATAAAATTCATGGAGCAAATTTCACCTGCAAGTGCTCATGTGTCTCCTGGACAAAAACTTGTACCCTCTTCTTCTGTTTATCAATACATTTTACAATTGAAACATGAATATTTGGTTGTTCTAATCAAACATAGAAGTCTAGGTAATGGTTAGTTTATTTAAGGCAAAGAAACACTTTATTAATACCTTCAATATTTTTTTATTGATTGTTTTCCATTTTAGCATAGATATTTATCCTATGTAAGAACAGAGGAAGGGACAGTGGGGCTTACCATGGAAGTGGCAACAGAGAGAGAGAGATCATGCATTGGAGCATTATCATGCTGTAAGATAACTTCAGTCAGTTTACTGCACCTCAGAGCAGTAGCCTGCTCTTCCTCTCAGCTTTAGCAGCTTGTATCAGTCCTCTGCTACTGATCCTTTCTTCCACAGAGGTTTTTGTGTGGCTGGGCACACATTTTTGGAAGATGAAGTAGATTAAAACTAGCTTGGGGAAAAAATAGTAAAAATGGATGGGGAAGAGTGGCTGGGGCAAGCAGAGGGTTGCTTCAGTCACCATTTGTACTCATGTATATGAGCCTCACATGCTTATGGGAAGAGTGTATATTTTTGATGGCAATATTTTCTTGCTTTGCAACTTAACAAAGTAACACAGTATGGAAAACAAAGACAGCATGTAAAAATACATCACTGATTTGCCTTGTGATCTTAAGCAAGTCATTTAGCTATCACACATCAGCTTCAAACTGGCTATTACTGGAAACCAGCTCCTATATTTAGGCTAATTTTTTTCCAGAAAGTAATTTTTTTACTTCTATTTCTCCTTTCCTGTAACCCTGAAGTTCTGCACATCTCCAGGCAGGTTTTGTGTAATCTGTTTGTGTTAGCTCATTTTTACTTTAAAAGCACTGCAGCCTCACCTGGTATATGGGTACATTCGAAGCTTTGGATTGCCAAATTGCCATCGACTGACTTCGTGAGGTACCTCACGGCATGAGGTTGCAACAGTCAATAAAAAAGCAGTGAGAGAAATACCTGGTAGAGAACAGTGGGGTCACTGGTTATATATAGGAAGAGTTGCTCCAAAAATAGAGTGATGTTTAGAGGTGAATAACCTTAGACTATTTCAGGGGTATTGAAAGAGATCTTCTTTTTTTTCTTCTTCTTTTTTTTTTTAAATCTCCTGGGGATGGAAAAATATTGCTGAATAAAGAACGTCTGATCCCATTTGTTTCATAGCTGCCAAGTCATGAGTACTTGGAATCAGTTTAAGCGTCCTTCAGTGTGCATAGTTTATTGCACAGGCCCATCAATAGGTTTGTTTTTCCATTATGTAATTTTGTACGATGATTGGAATACATCAGCAAAGATTGATCTACAGAGAATCATTGTTCTGTAACAGTTCTGAAAATTAAGTGTCTGGTATATATAGCTGTTAACTTAAAAGCTGCTTTTTTCCTGCATGTGTGCAATGAAAAGTGGTCTCTGAATAATAAATATTCCAGCATTTGATTCATGTCTGAACATAATTTTACAGAATTTTGATTTATTATGTCTAAAGTATCTCTTGTATGTTTTCCGAATCATTTCTGCTTAACATATGCAAGAGGATATTTTGAAATTGAGGTGACTGAAACTGATATAACCCATAAAAATAGATGAATGGTGTTAAGCCATTTGATTCAGGCATGTAATCACGAGCCGCAGTTATTTCTCCAGCCTTCACATCGTTCTTTCACATAAACATGCTACCACGTGGCTGAATTCAGCGAACGCTTTCCCACTATTTCACTAACCGTAAAGACAGTCAAGACTCCTGGGCTTTGTACCGCTTCAGGAGTCTGTTGGAGTTTTCCCTTACCATAACCTCTGCACTGCAGGAGATATTCCCCTCACCTGCAGCTTCTGGCAAGTATGCTGCCTTCAGCTGCAGGCGTCAGGGAACCTGCAGATGCCTTCCAGCTCCAGCACTCTCATTCTCTGATCCCCTGAGCAATTGTGTGGGGTGCTGCAGGTGCAGCGCTGGCAGTACAGTTCTTGAAACAACGCGTGCACTGTCTTCTGACTCCAGTTATTCAGAGAATAATTACTAATCCCTTTAATAGCAAGACGGAAATGTTAAAACTGTTTATTCTATCCACAGGACCCATGTTGTCATTTAGCTTTCACTATGCTGAGTGTAAACAAAACCATAGGTTCCTCTGTACATTTCCCCTCTGCTTTATTGTGTTTGAGTTGCAAGGGCCATTGTGCTTGGCAAGGGTGACTGGATTGCAGCTGCCTTTGACTTCCAGGTTTTTTTAGTGACATCATGGTGTCTAAATACGCACAGAACACTGTGACACAGAGGGGAAAATGGGATTTGATTTCTCTGAAATTAAAAGAAAAAAAAAGATTCTTTTCCTTTGCAAACAATTGCCAGAAAATCAATTCTATTTTATTTTTAAGACTTGGAAGGTTTTGACTCTGTAGTACCAATTGCTGAGAAGCTTAATCATCCAACTACGACCAGACCAAAAGCTACTGGCAGGCGACCACCCTCCCAGTCTCTCACGTCTGTAAGTTAATTTTCCTTTTCTTTTAAAAAGATTTTTCCTGACTTTTTTCTTCCTTCTATTTCTGTTCCCTGGTGCTTTTAATACGTGAACACAGCCATTCCTTCACACGTACAGTGAGGCAGAGAGATGCAGTTCAGGAAAATTTGTGTCAAAAGGCTGCTAGTGTTTTGGATGCTAATATTTAAAACATTCCCTCCCTTTTAAGATTTGTACCCCCTTATTTGGTTGCTGCCAGGTATTCCTTGCCAACCATGTGTGAGGCTAGAAAAATCCTTTATAAAAAGCTTTGGAATAAACTAGTTTGTGCTAAGTATCAAGGATTTTAAAAAGCATTTCCAAAAGGAAACCTGTCCCTTGATTTCTCTAGGCCACTTACCAGATTTTGAAGACAACCAACCATTGCTGGCCTTCAGCGGGTCTCCTTGAGCCATCATTCATTTCTTCTCATTAAGCTCACGCTTGTAACTATGAGGGTGACTTAAATTTCTAATATGTCTCTAGACCAGTTGGTCTCATAAACCAGGCTTTGGAATCCGTTGCTCAGTTTTTCAGTGTTCTCCTGTGGGGTTTGGGGTTTGCTTTTTCCACGGTTTCTGCATTCTGGAATATGAGAATGAGAGCAACTCCCAACAGTACCCATGTTCATGTGGCTGAAGAAAAACAAAGTGGAGGGAAGTGAAAATGATTATTGTGAAACTAACAGAAACCAAAAAAGAAAGCTTTCAAAATTGACTATGTGCACAAATATAAAAACATGAAAGTCAAGTTCAAAGGCTTTTCTTCCCCTGTCAAATCTATGGGTGAAGGAATGGGGTGGAAAGAACCTTCCCTGTCTGCACCTTTGCAAAGAGGCCGTGCCTACAGCAGCCCTGCAGTGCCAGCAGAGTGCACAGGCAGCAGCGTGACTCCTCTGAAGAGCAGCAAAGCGAGACCTGCACTGAGCAAAGCAGTGGCAGAGCTGACACCCCACAGCACGGTGCTCAGCGTCCTAGCCAAGTAAAGTACAGCTCCGCTTGTGGACAGGAAGGTGCTTTAATCTTATAATATAATGCAATGCAAAGATGTAAATTAATGTTGAATCCAACTCTCTAAGTCATTCTCATTTCATCTAGCCTTGAAAACAAGACTTAAAAAAGGGAGGGAGGGAGGGAGAGTGGTGATTTTAAGGGTTGTTGCTTTGAAAATGATAACAAAAAAAATCTTATCACATAAATGCTTTTCTTCTTCCTTTGTTAAATTCTTGTACAATGAAAGTATCTGCATTTTTTTCCTCTTACGGTGTGTGTGTGCTTGACTACATAGTCATCCCTTTCAAGCCCGGATTTCTTTGACTCACCAAGTCCTGAAGAAGAGAAGGAGGAACATGTTTCCATTACACAGAAAACTATTGAAGTGTCAAGGAAATCAAGAACTGTTACAATATCACAGGTAAGTTAATTGGAATGCCTCTGTTTAACCTTATTGCGTGCATTTTCATTTTTGAAAACATTATTCAAATAGTTATTTTTGACGTTTAATTCAACAATCACTTTATGAACCAGCCCTTTAAAGAAGCTTAAAAATGGTAAGCATTACTAAAGATTGTTCTGTGTTTGAAATGCAAGTCTAAAGTGAATTGCACAATTAAAATGCCTCCATAACTATACTGTGAAAAAATCCTTCTAGTGTAAACGCATTTCACAGAATTGGAGAAGGTATGGAAATAAATGTTAGAAACAAAGGCCCTTTTTTGCCGCTGTGATTGAGTTTACATGGGACGAGTCTGTGAGCAGAGAAAATACAACTCTTAGAGCCACTCTAATAATATGTGAATTTAAATTTGCAAATATAATCACCTTTTATTCTGATATAACTGTATTTACCATATAGGCTTTTGCCATTCTTACTGTATATTGGTAGAAAACTGTAAGATAATCAAATACTACAGAAGGAGTGTATAGATTAGGCCTTAGAGGTTGGAGCTATATTTTAGTACGTAAGGATACCTTGAATAATACAAATATTACGTTCTAATAGTATAACTAAAGTATTTGAAAGATGCAGTTGTGCCCTTCTGCAATCAAGTTATGAGGATGTTTTGCTATATAGCTCCCTCTTCTGGGTGCACTTGAATTAATGAATACTCTTGGGCCAACATCCGTAAATGATATGCTGGCATGACAACAATGTAGACGTTGTTCCTGTAAAACACGAAGACTGCTATCAGAAAGTAGCTGCTTGAGGCTTTAATACAGATGGCCAGTTAAGCTCTGGAATAACGTGTTCGATGTGGATGATTCTAGTTGTGCCTTGCTCACTTGCTGCGGGTTTGGACTTAGTCTAACATCTCTTTTCAGTCAGAAGGAAACTTGCATCTGGTGATATAAGGATTATTATCCGTGAAAGATCTGATTACAGGTGCACACTGCTCAGACATGCACACATGCAAGTAAAATGTTAAAAGAACATTATTAAGGTCACGGGGTCAAGCATTCAAGCCACTGGAGTGATTCAGCTCGCTTTGATTTATAATGCCATTTTTCTTTATACAGTCACACTGTTTGTTCCACAGAACACTTTTTTTTTTTTTTTTATGCAGTGCTTGCCTGGGACAAGTTCTGTACTCAGCCACAATCATGTAGGGGGGAAGACTTTTCTGCAGAACTCGATGGATCCTGCTTTTCCCTCCCCACTCTATTTTCTCCTAATTTTCATCTGATCACTAACTTTTCTCTCAGTTACTTTGTCCAGTTAATGCCATTGCCTCAAGTCTTCACTTACCATGTATCTCCATCTGTTTCCATGCAATTTTTTCTCAGTATCTTACCCTACTTGCCGTTCAATTTCAGTATCTCTTTTCCAATGAGAGAGTTAGATGGCTGCCTAGTGTTTTTTCTTACTCAAGGCCAAATCAGATCTTCCAATAGTTCTGGTAGATGTTATATAATGCACACGTTTGCATTACCAAATAACAACATGATAAATAACTAAGACTCACCTTACTCGCCATTGTGATAGCTGTACTTGTACACTGTGCTGTGTATGCAATGAAGTAACCGGTCATATATGGTTGGTGTCTTCTATACTTTGTATAATAAGTAGAGCACTGGACTGCAACTCGAGAAGAATGGGATCCTTCTGAGCTAAGCTACAAATTTTCAGGGGAGCTAGGTTAATGCTGCATTTTTCTCTTAAGTTCCTGTAAGAATAAGGAGCCATTGGTAGTTATGAGGGTTCACAGATGCTTCAGTTACCAGAGGACAGTACAGTAAAGTTATACAATTATTTTATTTTGTATTAATATATTATCATTCTGAAGCCATGGGATTTTGTGTTTCTTTTTATATAATTCCACCAAGCAAATTTATGGAATAATTAGCTATTTTTGTAATACTAAGGACAACATTTAACATTTTTTTCTAATTTTAAAACAATGACAGATGTTGAAGAATCCTTCAATGGTTAGTTGAAAATCATAAATGTAATCTGCAAAAAATGCAACTTGGATTCTTAGCTGTACTGTTTTGTGCTCTGCAGGAGACCTCCATGGATGTAGGCATATTCTTAAACTTCTGAGAGAAACAGTGAATAACTGTCCTTAGTTCATTGCACTACTGGGTCTGAGATCTTGGAAATACTTTTTGCTGATCAGTTGTAGCAACTGTGGGAACTTCTACTGAAGCTGTCTGAAATTACAGGTCCCTGCTAGACCACCTCTGATATGTAAATACAAAGATAATTTGACTGATTGTTATATCTGTCATGCTGTGGCTGAAACTTTCCACATTTGACTATGGACATTCAACATTACTACAGAGCAGCAAAATACTTAATGTTTGTTAGAGGTCTGATTTTCATAAAGTTTTCTCCAGGCATTAAATGTTGTTCTTTTTGTTACAGGTGTCTGATAATAAAACTTCCTTGCCTCCAAAACCAGGAGGTTTGGTTAGTGGCAGTAATGTACAACCATCTCTGTCCCCTTCACCGTCACCTGGATTTCATTCAATTGCTATGGGAACAACAGGCCACAGGTCAAATTCCCCATCCCTGTTTGGTACTGAAGGAAAGCCAAAGACTGAACACTTGAGCCAAGGTCAGACTGCCCTGGAGGAGCTGAGAACACAAATTAAGGAGCTAAGAATCATCATTGAAACAATGAAAGACCAGCAAAAGTAAGTACTGCAAATTACAGCTGTAGTTGGGATGCACCCGTTAAGTGTGGCACCAGTTTGTTCTGGAGTGTGTCTTCGTACACATATTGCCTTTGTGTTTGCAAGTGGTTTCTGCCTACTTTCCTGACAGAACGCGTTCAGAGGTGAGAAGCTCAGGAAAAAGGACTAGCCCTATCAATCCGTAACAGTTTTTATTTTTTCGTGCTTTTTGACATAAGCAGGTGTTTATGGGCTGTTGAAAAAGTTAAGTTTCAAGCTATAAGCAGTGAATAGTTTTATATTGTTTAATCTGCCAACAATTATTTGGGAACTCACGTGCACTGATCTTAATAAGGAGGAACATTTGTACTAGTTGTAATATGAATTTAGTACAAGTTCCTAAAACTATTAAATCGATTTGTTGTTTTGCTGTTAGCACATTTTCGCAAGAAGCTTGTCTTTCAAAAGAAGTAACTGATTTGTGATTAGGACATTTGAAGTTGGGTTTATGACCCTGCATCTTATTTAGGGCTGGACATCTTTCTTTTTCTTTAAGCTGCTCATTTCGTAGGAGAAACTGGGGCTGTCACAGTTCTTGCTATTCCTGAGAATGCTTGATATTTTGGAAGCTAATCCTTCACGGTCATTATCTGTTGCCTGTAGCCCAGGCAGGAAAAAGAAAAGGGAAAGCAGAGTGCAGAGACTAGCAGAACAGAGGTGTGGGGGGAGTTTGGGAGAAGACATTGCAGGAGGGCATGGTTCAAGCTGGAGGTAGCCACCGAGCCCCACAGCTTCACCTCTTAGGCTGACAGGCTCCTCCTGTCTCCCCAGCCCTTCCTGAGTGGGCTGCTCTGCTCCCACCTACTGGTCTCTGTCTCAAGGTGAGGTCACTTCAGTGGGGATGTGGGCAGGTGTCTGCGCCTTATAGCGGTGTTCCCCCTCCTGCCAAGCTGGGGGACAGCAAATCCATGCTTGGGAGTCATTAAGGCTTATAAATGAAGTTGAAGGTTACACTGTATTGTTGGCACAAAGCTTTTAACTGGCTTAAGTATGTGATGGGACGGGCAAAATTTGTGTTACCTGTTCCTATAACCCACCAACGGCCAATCCGTCTACGTTTTGTATGGAAAAAAGGCAACTGGGTACTGATACAATGTTGATACAGCTAGCCAAAAGCAAAGCCTGTGGATGCAGGGCTGTTAGGAGGAAATGTGTTATTCATATTATTCATTTGGGGGCGGGGGGTAGGGCAGGGGCTGCTCTTTTACAGGTAGTCTTACTTCTCTGTAGCATGCAGTACACAAGAGTATACTTACTTTAATTAGTTATTTGGGAAAAAAAAAACATAGCTAGTGAAGTAGTGAAGATATGTATCCAGGAGGTGATCTTCTGTAGTTTACTAGTTTCAATATTTGCATTCCAAGTTTTTTATTACATTCTTTTAACAGAAAAGAGATTAAGCAGTTGCTGTCTGAGTTGGATGAAGAAAAGAAGATCCGTCTACGATTGCAGGTACTTAAATTATTTACTGTGTTATGGAAATATTGGCAGGTTTGATTTAGCCTCAGGTATAGGACATAAAATTCTGATTAGGTACTTAGATTCCAGTGAATCAAAAACTATTAATATTTCTAAAAGGGGGTACCTATTCCCTTCATAGTGTTGCCAGTCTGTGTCATAGGTATTGCAGTGCTGCATTCTTACTGAAAAAACAGATAATGATTTAAAAATTGATCAGCACAAGTAGACAAATACCAAACGAAAGAACGCAATGCAGGATTCCAAGTACGGTATTTCTTTAGTCTTGGTTTTAATGGTCTGATTTTGTCGTAAGTGATAACATGTTTTTTTTAATGATTTGCTCTCTCCCAAAGCTTTATATTTTGTATTAGACTGGTCTTAGCGTTGCTGTACCTGGAATATTATTTCACACAGCAAGATTTTTATGTCTGTTTTACAGACTGTACCCGGGTTGCCTTCACTAAAGCATCCTAAACAATATAAAAGACGGCATTAGGATTAAGAGCCAGTTACTGCTATCATAGTTTGTGTAGTACCTTAGCTCTAGAAATTGTCATATTGATTTAGTCTTTGCCAGGCAGCGTGCTGCCCTACCTGTGTGAGTGGAGCGGAGCTGTGCCTTTGTTAGGATCACTGACTCTTGGAATGGCTTTGAAACTGCTTTTCTGGATTTTGGAGAGTGATATACTTGATAACTGCTTTAGTACTGATTATGTTTTATATTTTTATGGTACAGGTCAAGTGTAGTTTTTCTTTGTACTTGGGACAGAAGATCGAACTGTAATTTCACTGGGCTGTTCCTGTTCAATAAAGGGCTTGGGAACATGACAAAGGGTGGCAGAACTGGGGACCATCGATGTCCGTGCTCCAGAGCTGCGTAAAGGACTTTATGCATGCGACCACATAGGCATATGCCTGCTAGTATCATACAGTTCGTGTTCAGCTAAAATTGAAATGTATTCAGATAAAATTGATGAACATTTTAATAGCAGTCATTGATTTAGTCTAACAGGCCAAACATATTCAGAGGTCTGGATTCCACCTCAAAGGACCTCCTTAAATCTTTACCCAGAGACCTGCATTGATGGTTTTAAAAATATGGTCTTACAACTGAATGCTTTTACTGCTTTTCAGGTGCTGCTTATACTAGTTCAGATGCTAGTCAAGATGGCATAATTAGCTCTAAACGAAGATCAACAACAACAAAAAAAGAAGTTCAACAAACAAAATTTGCGTTAGTTGAACAGTGCTCTGACAGTCATAAAGTAGCACAGCTCTCAGTGCATGTATTTAGGAAAACTGCCTTGATGATAGGCGCAGCTGAGCACTGAGGGTGTTTGTGAGTGTGTCTCACTCCCCTGCCTCAGGGTTTCTGGTGTCTGCCAGAGGGGCCAAGTGTACAACTAGGTGTGACGGTAGCCTCAGACCTTGGGGTGCCTGGACGCAGGCTTGATGGGTGTAGAGGGCCACAGTCACACAGCCAGAACCATCCCTGTAGGAGACGGATGATAGGTTTTGCTCCTCAGCTACCGGTGTTCACAGTCAGTGGCTCAGTTTAGTTGTGCCAGGTGTAACTGCAGCTGCTTGTGCATGGGCACAGCACTCATTTGGCGAGTAATTCCTGGCAGCGAGCTGCGTAGGCTGTGAAAGTTGTAACTGAGAGTTTGAAAGGTCTTACGGCACGTTCATTGACTGCCCTTGTCTAGCTCTGAGGGGAGGAAGCCATCACTGGTCACCTTGTGCAGCTGAGAGGGTCACCTCAATTTGTGAAATCTTTGGAAATGAGTGGTATATAGCCTGCACTCAGATGAGTGGTGTGGTATACAGCCTGCACTCAACACCTGTGGACAAGATCGAGTGTGTGCTTTTCAAGCAGCATCAACTGTGCCTCTGTTAAAGCACCTAATTTCATCAAAAATATTTTTTTCCTTTCAGATGGAGGTTAATGACATAAAGAAAGCTCTTCAATCAAAGTGAATACTTGATAGATGGAACGTTGCATTATTCTACATGACTGAGACTCAAATTTATGCCCCAGCCAAAATAACTTTGTGCCAAATGATTTAAGAATTGCCTCAACATCCCTTTATTGAAGGATTAGCACAACAGGTTTTGATAGCACAACAAAAATACCAACAGTGAGGAAAAAATCTCCACACGAAGCGGTGCTGTGTGGCACTAGTTGTGACTGAAATTGATCTTCTTGTGCTAAAGGCTCTCTACTTCAAGATCATAGGTGAAATGAAAACTCAGGCAGTTTAGTCCATAGTGGTACTATTTTGATGATATTTTTCCATAAATAAAGTGTATTTCAGATTATCTGTTTACAAGCTTTATGATTTTGATTTTTGGTTTTTAATTGTCTTTTGTCACAGATTTTAAAATGTTTGTACTGCATATAGCCAGGAATGAATGTTAACGTTGGGGCTGGAGGGATTATTTTTGCTTCAATATAGAACAGCCTACTTCTTGTTATGGTTTTAAGTTCTGTTAAATATGCAATTTCATGTCCCCCAACCCCCTACGATGAAACTTACGTTGTGTACAGTAATGTATTTAGGAGAAGAAAACCAACAAAACAAAAATCTGGTCTTTGCAATGATTTGTGCCTTTCTTTGCCACCCACTGACTGGAGCTGGTTGCAAGCCGGGTCTCCGTCACGTAGCTATCCCTGACTCCTGTCACTGGTGTCCGGTAGAGGTCACGCTCGTCATGTACAGCTGCTCCATCTGGCCGGGTTTGTGCGAGGTGGCAGGACACAACAGCGCGGTTGAGAGCAGTTTTGTCATTATCGGCTGTGGCTTTTTAGCTTTCCCATTTTTGATAGGTATCTCCTTCGGTTTTGAATGTTCATCTCGCTTGATTTTCAGTAGATGATTTCAGCGCCCGCCTCCGTCCCCAATTTTGCACAGAGTGAACAGAATATGCATTATTAAAGCAAAAATAAATAAACTATAAAACATGAATAAAAAGTTGTATTTACTGCACAAGGTTCTCCATTGTGTGACATTGTTTCGTTTGCTATTTATGTGGTACTGTTTGCTACAATGTGTTGTAAGCTTTCTGCTCCTGAGTTACACAGAGTGTGACGCTTTCTAGTCCTGTTTTGCAGCAAGGCTTTCTCTTCCTAATCTCTTCCTGATGCGTGCTTTGTTTCTTCCAATTTTTGTTTTCATCCTTTCAAAACAACTTCTTTCATTTCCCTGTTAGTGGTTTCGTGTGTTCTTTACTAGCAGTGGAGTATCTCATACCTTGTCAGCAATCTCTGTTGAGTTTATACAAAGCATTTAAATAATGGATATTTTTGCACAGCATAGAGTGAGTGGGTGAGTGATATTGTTGATACTTAGAGTGACAGAAAACACAACAAAACACACAAAGGATCTATTTGTCATCTCATCAAATGCTGGAATTGGCTCCATCCAGGATATCCTGTATCACAGCTAACCATCCTGCCTGCCAGGAACTGGATGAGGCGTAGCTTTCAGATGGCTGGTCACGTTTACACATGGCTGGCAGAGTTCCCATAATCTTTTTGACATGCACAGATGTATAAATTACACACTCCACCGTACCCGAGTCTTGCTTTATGGATCTCAAATGGCAATACTGAACCTTACTAATGGGATAATTTCCTCTACAATCGCATGTGCTTCTATTGTAACTGTGATGTCTGAGACTGAAAGATCCAATGATGAAACTTGAGGATGTTTCAGAAAGTCCCAATACATTGCTCAGTGTTCTTAAACAGAAGCACTAATAAAATACTTTATCACTGAAATGCTCTTATTTAACGTTCCTAAATAACTACATTACGATATTTTTTATACAAAGAATGATAGTCCCATCACAGCTGTCCAGCAATAAAGCTTTCTAGATTACTTCCACATCATTTGTGAATTTAGTAGCAGAGAGTTGAAGAGGAGGAAATAAGAATAACAGATAAGATTTCTGTTTGGGTTTATAGTGTTGTATTTGCAACATATATCCATAAATAAATAGTTCTGGCTTCCTAGCTGCATCCCTGGAATAAAATAAACTATTGTATCTATGGTAAATAAAGTATTAATTCCTGAGCTGTACCTCAGAAATATAAGGGACATCTCAGAAATGTTCCATTTTTTGCAAATGAAAGTCTGAATTTGGCATGGAGTTTCCTGATAGCAGCCTACATCGATTTTTTTCCCTCCTATTGATGATAACTTGAGATGATAACTTGTCATTTTATAAATCCACGTTAAAACTCCAACATATCAAGCTCTGTAAATGAAGATTAAATAAGATTTTGTGAAAATGCTTTGTTTTGAAAGTTTGTTACTCTGGAAGAAGAGAGTTCATAGAAATACAAGTTTTTCTTCTTGCATTTCATTATAATAATGGAAGGTATTTTACAGAGCATGTGGATCTTTCCCTTTTTAAAGAGGATCAGTTATGCATTAAACCTGTGGATATGACTGCTGCTTTTAAAAATATTTGGTTTTATATTTAAAGAAAAATAGAAAATGCTGGTGAGCTACACAGTGCTTCTGATGTGAAAATGATTAAATATTATTGTTTGAAGAGTTGTGTAAAATGACTTTTTGTTAATATGCACGCAGAGGTCTTGAAGTAGACTGCTGTTCACACAAAAATGCATGTAGGTATGAAACATCAGGATCATGCCTTTGGATGATAATATTATTTAAAGTATTGATTTGGAAATCTGTTAGATTACTAAGAAAAGAGTTTTATGTTCTTTTTGTAATGTTATTTTTTCAACTCTGAAAGGAATGAGTATATCTTAATGTGGGATCGTGGCACTTGGCACTTGGTTTTCCATGAAAACATGATGGTAAATAGTCAAGGTGTTCGTTAATTTCTATGACTTGAATTTCATCTTCTATTTGCATTTTTCTCATTAATGATCCATTCATAAATGAGCAAAAGGGTCGGGTTAATCTGTTGTTACACTAACAGGTCAAAGGAACATAATTACGTGCAACATATTCTTGTTTTTAGGCCTATGATAGCTCGCTGCCCAGTACATTTCGTGAGCTGCTTTATGTACGAATGCTGGTAGCAGCGGCATCACCTGGGACAGCCAGGGCTGAAGTTTTCACATGCCCTCGCCATCCTGTGGTGCTGGCCCCAGGCAGGCGCGGGCCCCTCTACCCCCCTGCTCGATCTCGGCACCAGCCCAGCCCTTCTGTGCAGCACCCCGTGCCTGGCCTCCCTGCAGGCACACAAATACTTTGCCTGCTGCGGGGCTTGTGTGGTGTGAAAATGTCTCGTATTCCTGCGAAATCCTCGGCTGTGTCGCGTTGCAGTCACCGCTGTGCTGACAGCTCTCGCAGTGTTAGCCTCCGTTAGGGGCTCTACGCGTGGTCAGGGGCACCACAGTTCGCGCTCCCCAAAATACCCACGACCAGAAGCCAGAGAGCACAGGCTGGGGGTGCGCAGCTCTCCTGCCGCGGGGAGCGCTGGGCAGCCGTGCTGCTGCGGGGCAGGACTGGGAAGGGACACGAGGTCTCTGGCGCTTGCTTCACTTCTGGAGAAAGGACCCAGGGGCTCGAAGAGGCGCAGAGGCGCATCGAGGGGGAAAGCGTGAAAGCTGGTTAGCGTGAAGCTACCTGTCGTGCAGGCGGGCTGTGGTTCAAGAGGCAGAGGGGAAGGCTGTAGGAGCTACCAGCCACTCTGCGGCTTCTGCGCTGAGGCAGCTGCTTGACCATGCGGGGGTGGCCGCGGTGCTGGGCATGTGCGGCTCTCTTTTGGCAAGCAGAGGAGGACCCAGCGCTGACTTCAGTTCAGAGCAGTCCCAACATTAAAAAGAGCAAGCGAGGCTCAATGTGAACTCCCTATACCAAGCACCGGGTGCTTATCTCCATGGTTATTAGTACCCTTGAGCCAGAAATTAGATTTCACTTGGCACCTTTGCCCTCAGCCGATTCTTCAGCTGGCCTAGGAATTAGCAGCTAATTGCACATGCCCTGGCCCATTCATTCCCGCTTCCTGCAGCTGCTTCCCTCTCTCTGCCCTCCAGCCGCAGCCCCTCCATTTTGGAAAATGGCCAACTTCCTTAGGTAGTGCGCCCTGAAGGTACGGACGGGGATGCCAGCACTTCCCAGCCTGGAACGGAGCAGCTGAGGAAACAAAAGGCACTTTTAAAAAATTTCCGCAGGAATCTGCAGCGCCATGTGCGTGCTGCCGGGGGGTAAGTGAGGCTTGGTGCCCCCCAGCCGGGCAGGCCACTGCTCCTGGCCTCCCTCCCCTCCGCAGCCCACAAGACAACACTTCCGACTCAGCTAACGAAGGTTATCGGACCCAAGCAACACACTGCTGGCTGGTTTTAGCTAGCTTAGTTAAAAGGATTTCCAGTCCTGTGCAGGCACAAACTTTAGCAGGTAGCTGGAGTAAGCCGCCGGGAGCCGGAGGAACAGACGCTTGAGAGACTTGCTTGGTGCTGCCCCAGGCGGGCTTTCCCGCAAACAGCCACACAGCTGAATTTCCCCCTTCAGTGCTCAGAACTCAATTATTCGACAATGTAGGTTTTGGAGTGATTAGCTAAACTAACAAAATGGCTTAATGCTCTTGAGCATTCAAAAGAAACTATTAGAAAGTTAATCATATTCCTAAATGTGTTAGTACTGTAGAATGAAAAAAATTAAGATGTGAATGCATTTTGTTGAAACTCGCCTTACAAACTGAAGTGCTATCTTAGTGTATTTTAGCCAGTTATTCAACTGTAGTTGTAGACAAATCTCTAGAACCAAATCTTTTACCATGAGAATAACTGTTCTGACACATTACAAAGGTTAACCTGGGCAGGCAGGGCTCTGCCAATCTGTCAGCCCCTCAGATAAGGTAAGTGTGTTTAGGGATCTCTTATCTTCCTTTTTATATAGGAAAGCAACTGGAGAAGGTAGCTGATAGTCACAGGAAAATGTAATTGGCTTTTATCAGTAAGATGGTAGAAGTTGTAACGGGCTGTTTCAAAGGAGAACACTTGAAAATTACTGCAGCAACAAAGCAAATTTGGCAAGAATGACCAAGTTTCACAAGCATTTTTGAATATCAAAACATTAAAGAAGTGTTTGCTTTCAAAGCTTTCTCTGGTAGTTCCCCCTCACTTCACTGCACCCAGACCCTGCATTTCTGTTTGCTGTGGGAGATCCTTTTCCTCCATACAAGCTGTTCTCTGCCTGCTTCATCCCAGCAAACAAAAGGTGAACGTGCTCATGTGGAGAGACTCGTCAGACTGCTCTTTGTCTCCTTGGATCATAGCGTGGGAACAAAGTTTGGGATTTTGTGAGAGCACATCTTGGGCCCTTCTTAGAAGAAGTAAAAATTAGGCCTGTCCCTGCTGCAGGATGATCCGTCACTTGGGTTTACCCCTGCTGGGGATGCTTTTCTTTGTGAAGGGCACAACGACAACAGCGAAGTGCAGGAGACAGCGCAGTTCACACAATCTCTGTACCACGCTCTTTCTCCCGCCACCAAGCACCAAAAAACAGAACAACAGGTAAGAAAGGATAAGTAGAAAAGTATGTGCACCTGCATGGAAATTGCTGCTGCAAGATAATACAGCTATTCCGGATTGAAAGAGACAAATTTACTGAGCCCTGCTGGAAGCACAGATGCAGCCATTTAGCAAATAGAAGCACAAGGCACAGGAAACATGACACACATTTTGAGACCCTAGCAAAAACAGCGCTTGGCTGGAGAAAGCCAGTTCATTAATGGATGGCAAATCTCTCGCCGGGGGTTCAGGATGTTTGTGCTGTGATTATGCAGCCGGGCTTGGCATGTGTCACTGAGCTCAGGGAAATGGAAAATTTCTTGTGCTCTGACACGAAGCACCTGTTTACCTCAGAAACGCAGCTCAGTAACCTGTGGTCAGGGAGCTCTAACACGAGAAGGATGGCACCTTACTGCAACGGCTAAAAGCTTCAATGTTAAGAGCTTGGATTAATCTGGGTGTGTTAAAGTCAACAAGGTTGATGCAGTCGAAGTGCTGACCCAGGGTTCCCAAACGCCACCAGTGCGGCAGATACCTGTCACCAGTGCACTAGCTGGAGCAGTGCCTCTCTCCAGCTGGGTGCAGGTCTAGGGCAGGCCCATATTCTCCCACTCACATTTTCACTCTCCTCCCAGGGCCCCTCACTCAGGCCTCATTCTTCCTCAGCCTTCTCCTGCCTAATTATAAAGGGCAGCAATCTCAGACTGCAAACCTCCTGTTGTCTTGGATCTGACGCCTTCCTAGTTTAGAAGTGTATGTCTGTCCTAGCAGTCCTGTGGTGCACAGGAGCGGAGCTGCCCACTGAAGGGTGCGTCCCACCACCTCTGCCCATGCGGAGGTGCTGACGATGCAGCTCTGGTAAGCTAGTTGCCTTCTGCAGGCTCTGGCTGGTGTCTCCTCACAGGCAGGACTGGGCTGTTGCTGTGCCTCTGTTAAACAGAAAACAAATGGGATGCTCCACAAGTTGTTTTTGTGCTGCAGTGGCGTGTCCGTGCCACACGGAAACTCGTGGCTTGTTGATCATCTCATGTGCAGGGGCTAAGAAAGGGTATCTGAAGCGTGTCCTACACGCATGTATGTGTCAGAGTAATACCTTATATTTTACTTCTTTGTTGCCGTGTGAATAACTAAGAACACTATAGAGCAATACCAAAATCATTCAGTTTTCCAACTGGGTTTAAACTTTGAGAGAAAGCAATGCTGTCAGGCAACAAAAAGGGTTACCTTTTACTCCTGCTTCTAGAAGTCTTACTGCTATCACAAGCTAAATGCTCATTTCTTCAAAATATCAGCCATTATTTGGAATTTCCCAAATGAGGAAAGAGGTGGATGTTTCCATCACAAAATTGTTAGCAAAACATGGATCTGTCCCTGTGAAAAGGTCAGGAATGTTCTGTGCTTTGGTGTCTTGGATCTGAACAGGAAGTGAGTTATTATTTAACCTGGTATTGTGACCCTTTCGCCTGCAAAGTGCAGGAAGAAACTCTTTGGTACTTTGGCAGAAATGTGATTTGACACAGTGTTGGGCCGAAGGTCTCACTCTTACAGCATTATAAAACTTTCCTGGAATGATTCCTATCATGCTGGCAGATAGAGGTCTGAAAAAGAACGGCATTTGAGTGACAGTGTATCTGGCCATAAAATTTTCTAACTGTACAAGATTGACGTGTTGTTTGGCAGTGGCTTTAATACCCTGGAGCATGTGACACTCTTCTAGCAACGAATAAATGTAATGCAAGCTGACAAAGCAGAGAAGACAAAGTGTTTGGCATCACATCTTGTCTCGCTGCATAACCAGGAGTGCTTCAGGACCAGTTGTAGACCGGTCCCCAGTGAGTAGGATGTGTATTCAGGTCTCAACATTAAAAGTACAGAGAAATGCACATACTCAAGCCCCAGTACTAAAACTAGACCCAATGCCAATAAGCTCACGCTTACCAAGCAAAGTCATCACGGAAGCAGAGAAAATAGGTGACAGGTTTTGAGGAAGACTGATGTCGCTTTCTCTCACTGGGTGCCTTAGCTGTTCTCCCAGTGGTTATTGCCTGCTTCTCCCAAGACTTTTCACACTGTTAGTTCACGGTTATGAATTACTCATTGTCTAAAGAAAAAAGCCCCTGTTTTGGACATTGGTAGGCTGCTTCTTCATATATCAAGCTAGCATTTAATAAATGTTGCAATTTCTTGGCTGCCTTAACAAGAAAAAAAATGTGGATGCAATTTGAAGATTCTTATCGAGATTGTACTAAATTTACTCATCTACCTAAATATATGAAGTTTTCATTAGCACCTGTTATAAAAGTGAGCATCAATCTTAACAGATTAGGTTTTTTTATTTGTCACTTCAAAGCAATTCTTGCCTCTTTGGGATTCCTTTACTTTTCACAGTCCCAACTGGTAATACCAAAACCATTGTGATTACAGCTACTTAAAATGTTTTTAAGCAGCATTGACAGCTTTGCTTTTGCTAAGCTTTTAAGTCTCATGTATCCCCACGCATCTGGCATCCAGAGAAATGTAAAAATAGCCTAAACGTGAATAAAAATGAGCCACATATTCTAGATGTCTTCATTATGTGCATAAATGTGTTCCCTGCCATAGTCACAAGTTTACTGGGCTTTCGTTAATCAGTAGACAGGACAAGTCTGTTTAGCTGGAATAAAAGTGAATGCTCGGGTGGCTTTTGTCATGAATACTCCTTCAGTGAGAAATTACTTGAGAGAAGCTAAAAGTGAGAATCTTGTCTTAAAACAATCTGTTAGAACAACTGCAGGGAAAGTACTGAGCCATGACACACAAAGAAGTCGAGGATACTCTGATCAAGCTGAAAGAAAAAATAATCAGACCCAGTAAGAATATGTAACCTTCTGTGAGCACAAACATTTTAAACCAGGCCTCTTGAAGTTGCTTCTTATTCCTCAGGGAAATGTATACGTCTCACCCCGGGATCTGCTCAGTCGGAGAGAGACCTCCTGTGAGGAGCAATCTGTTAGGTTTAGAACTGCAAAAAAGAAAATATTCCTCATATCAAGAGGCTGCATGAGTGAAAAAATCTGGGGCTGACGTCGTTAAAGTGTTAATATTTATTACCTGAACGCTGGATGGGGGGCTGGTTTGTTTTTCTCCCCTCTGAAGTACAAACTAGAAGTTATGTGATGTGTGTTGAAAGCTGGTGATGAGTGGTTTTCTGTTTGACTAATTGATCGCAGACTGTGGTTTGGAGAAGCTCAGTTAACCTCTGGCTTTCAGCTGGCCATTTGCTCCTCGCTTTCTGAACTGAGTGGGAAAGGTTGGAGAGCCCCTGGTATTTCAATCAAAACAAAGCTTTTACCAGACTTTGTGCGTGCCCATGTCTGCCTCCTGTGGCATTGATCTGCTCTAGCTATCTGCCAGGGAGAAATAATGCAGATGATAACTACCAGCCATGTAGAAAGCGAGCGCTTCCGGCACTGAAGGAGATTCAGGAAAGGTGGGGGTTTTGTTTGTTGTTTTGTTACTGTGTGGGTTTTGTTTTTTATCTTTCTCTTTGCTATTGTATTTACTGGGGTTTTATTTATTTATTTTTATTTCAAATGCACACAGCCATCTATTAGCAAAATTCTGGTTTCATGGATGCTGTTGAGAAGACCTGCATCATTTCAAAGGTGGCAAGTCTTCGCTGCTAGCCTGCACTCCTGAATCGTACCAGCTCCCAAAGGCTTGCCCTGTAACTGGTTAGTTAAGTTAGAAGTTAAACAAGTTAGTTAAGTTAAACAAGAACTTTTGATTAGAAAGCCTGATGCGCTGAAAACTAAAGGAGATGAGGAATATGGCATCAAAGCAAACTCTGAAACTGATTACATTTTGCTCTGTGCAGCTGTGCACACAGTGTATATATGCAATCCACACTTTCTAAGATGGCTGGAGAGGAAAGAACAGAAAGGCCACCCTTTAGCTAACTTTGTATTTCGTACAAGACGTCACTCTGTCCTTCGTTTGCAAGGGGCAGTGATGAGCAGGGGCTGTGTGCCATACACTGCCCTGTGCGAAAGAGCAGATCCGAACAGAAAGCTGCGCTGGGGATTATATCCTTTGAACGAGCAGTCGTTTTCTTTGCCTTCTTTCTCTGTCAGCAGGTCAAATGAGCACGTGAGGCCTCGTGCTTTCCAGTGAAAGAAAACCAAAAGGAACCCCTGAGATCTCTGAATCCAGTTCCAGCGCTGCTGACTCGGTGGCCGTGAGGGGTTTTGGCTCCATGCCACTTTAGGGCACCCTTGCAAAGCAGATGTGCCTGCAAGTCGATGTTTTAAGTTTGTAACTCTTCACGAAGTTTCCCTTCCAGGCTCGTCCATGTTGTTTATCTGCCACTGTACAGATAGAGTATTTTGAATCCGACTTTTTGAACAAAACCAGGAAGATTTGCTAGACTTCTTCGGGAGAATTCACAGCATTTTATTTAAACTCTGGCAAAGGTTCTATATAATGACCTTAAAAAAGAAGACAGCTTTTATCTTAGCCCATACTGAAAGAAAGAAAGAAAGAAAGAAAAAGAAAGAAAGAAAGAAAGAAAAAGAAAGAAAGAAAGAAAGAAAGAAAGAAAGAAAGAAAGAAAGAAAGAAAGAAAGAAAGAAAGAAAGAAAGAAAGAAAGAAAAGAAAAAAAAACCCCTTATTTTCTCATTCAATAAAGACATTAACTATTTTCCTCCTCGTCCACATAAAAGCATTATCTGTATAGTTACTTGGATACCTGCTCACTGTAAATGAAATTAAGTGGGGCAGCACAACAACCGACAGTAATACTAAGAAGTTTATTAACAAGGTGTTTGCTAGGAATAGTTTAAACACCACAGGTTGCGTTATCTTGTGGAAAGTTGGTATGGTGGCTTGCAAGGAAAGAATTCAGACATCAAAATATTTTCCCCAGCGCCTGATCTTCACAATAAAGAAAAAAAATCTCACCCCCAGGGTACCACGATCAGGCTTCCTGCGTGCACGTCCATGCGATGTGGCCATCGCCCTGGCAGTGCTTCTCGGGGAAGGCTGCACCGCACGCTGCCGCCTGGCCCCAGCCGTGGGCTCTCCGCCGGGGACACAGTGACAGGAGGGACGTGTGGCATGGCTAAGGAGGCACCTGCGTGCGGTGGTCAGGGCCAAGGGCCCATCGGGGGACTCTTGGGCACCTCTGCAGCTGGCGTAACTGCCCCTGGGCTGCTGTGCCGGTGGGCAATCTTCAGGAAATGCTGCCAAGACACAGGCAGCTGGATTTGCGCATTGGAAGAACAACTCGGATCTGCAGAAGCTGGCTTCAAGGATGTGTTTGGTTTTTTCTTTTGTGTTGTTTCATTTTGTTTTTTGAGTATTTGCTGTCTTTGTGAATTGCAGCTAACATACTGCTCCTGATGTCTGAGTGATAATTAATATTCCGCACTAAGTGGATGTGATAGGTGCAAAGATCTGCTTGAGAAAATTATGGCATCATCTTTATATTACTGTACAAGAGCAGGTGTTGTCTTGAGTTTTGCTAGATTTTCTTAGGCTGGGTTCTGTGCAAAGACAAAATGTCTTGGAAAGGTGCATGAAAGCTGAACGTTCGTGTCTGGCCCTGAGCTTTGAACAGGCAACGCCTGAGGCAGAGTGGCTCTTTTTATAACCTCATGGATGGACCACATTTCCAAAAGAGGAAACTGTGGCACGACTTAACTTTTTTTCCTCTAGACTTAACTTTTTACTTGCACGAAAACTTTACAAACCCCCCAAAACCTGAATCTCCCATTTGTTCTTACTCAGGTGACTTGCAAGACCTGAAGATACTACATATGCAGTATACAAAATGAATCTTCTTCCTTTAAAAATACTCCTTGTTTCTAGCTTTAAATGAAGCCTATGAAGTCAACAAACGGCACCAAGTTAAACTGCTGAAAATGGATCTTCAGAATGTGGCAGCTTGTTAGGAAAAATGCCAGAGGAATAGTGAGGATATACTGTTTGGAAGAAGAGTGAATATAATCAAAAAAAGAGAAAAAGGCTTGCTTTAAAAAGCACACGGACTATCTATGAAGAGAGACTGTCTCTCTGTTCCTAGATAAAGAGACAGACCTCTCAGAAAGCAATTTAAAATGGAGCAAATGTTAAAGACTACAAAATGAAACCCAAAGGCACGTCTTATATCTACAACATACAAGATTTCGATAATCTCTAGAAGGCAGAAAAGGCTTATTTATTATGTCTCGGGGGCATCCCGCTAAGCAATTCCAGCCCACATTTTTGTTCTAAATTAACACCAACAATTTTCAAGATTACAGCAAGCACCACACCAGGCTTCCGCTGTTCTGAACCCATTAAACTGCAATTTGTTTTTGCATTAGCTGTTGAAAGCCTAAGAACATTCTTGAGTAAGATAAATGCTTTCCTTTGTAAATAATCCCTTAACTTTCACAATATTGCATTTTTCATTTCAATACCAGCTCTTCAGCCAAACTTTCTTATAATGCAAAAAATACGAAGTAGGATTTGTACTGGGGAGGATCGTAACTGTGTGTGCTAGTGCTATTTGTCGGTTGAAGGCTGCCATGTGCACACTGAGTCTCTTCTAAATGTGGATTTAGATTTTTTCTCCTAATTGTTACCTTGCTGGATCAAGGCTAATAGAGTTAGAGTTGTCATATAAAAAGGCTTACTTGTGCCTAAAGAGGAAAACTACCAGGCAAGAGTAGAATCTCTGGTGGCCAAAGCATGTAATTCCCCCAAAGTTTCATGTACTAGTGTATTTGTTTAAAAAAAAAAAAAAAAAACCACAGGCACCCTCAACCTGTGGATCAAATCCAACAGCTTACTTGCCCCAAACTCTCCAAAATGAGAAACAGGTTTACCTCTTAAATGGTTTCTCTGCATTCTCCCTAAAACCCCTACGAGCCCCTATGCGCAGTGCCATGCTATCCTCACGTTGCAGTGTCTCAAGCAGATCAGTTCCACAACTGCCCACTGAAACTCTTCTGTGGTCACCACGCTAAGCGGCCAGACACCTACGGAAGAAAATACTGTGCTATAAGTTGCTTTTATTGTATTACAGCACGTGGTAAAAACAGTAACCCCAGGTAGCCATAAGGAGCCATACTGCAGTAGCAGGTAAAGATGCTGTTCACTT
Organism: Chauna torquata; assembly: GCA_013399475.1. NCBI lineage: Eukaryota > Metazoa > Chordata > Aves > Anseriformes > Anhimidae > Chauna > Chauna torquata. The sequence continues at coordinate 89,942 of VXAL01019867.1, read as the reverse complement.
AAAACCCGTTCTGTAGCAGTGAGTGAAAAATGAGATGAAAAGGCTTTCCAGCCAGGTCTGCTGCTCCCAACACAAACTCATTCAAGGCCTGAAGTTTTCCACGGTTCCTCTGGTCACTGGTAGGCCACGCTCTCGGTGTGGGTACTGGAGCCCTTTTGGCAGCTGGGATGCAGACGAGGTACAGAGCGATCCACGCGCAGCCTGCCTTTCCTTCACTTTGTCTTGCTGCCTAAACCAGCAGCTCGCCCAGCAGCAGGGCCAGCGGCTGAGGCTGCCGCTGCCGGCTTAGCTAAGAAGAGAAACGTGCAAGCGAACGGGATGCTCACCATTCACTTTATTCTTCTAAAGAAGCCAGGAGTTGCCACAGAGTTTCCAGGAGCCTGTCTTGCCACCATCCTGGGAGGTTTCAAGGAAAATGAGGAACTGTCGAACTTCTGACACAGTCTATCTATGCTCGAAGTCTTTTAAACGGTCCCTGAAAGAAAAATTGGCAGGGAAGAGGGGACGGCATGGAGAGCTGAGGGAAGAAAACGCGGTACCAGTTGTCTTTGCTGCTTAAGAAACAGCGCGGAGGACCCGAGATGACAACGGCGGACAGAGCACCAGGTCTGCGCGGGCAACCGGCGCTCCTCAGCCCCACGAACACAGCGCGGGCCCGGAATCGTTCTTTACACGACGCCCGGGAGCCTTGCTGGCGGGGGCGGGGGGGGCTTCTGTCGCCTTTTTTCCGCCGCGTTCTCCAGCGCTGAGGGGGAGCAGGTGCCTCCCGCGGGGGGCGGCCGGCCGGCTCCTAACGGCTGAGGGGGCGGGGGG
>VXAL01019867.1:50391-88713 GCA_013399475.1 Chauna torquata | reverse complement strand
CGGGCGCGCTGCCTGCGGGCCGTGTACGTGCTCAACGACCCGCCCAAGGCGGGCGCCGGGGCGCGGAGCCCCGAGGCCGGGGCGCGGCAGTGCCTGCTGCGGGCCTGCGAGGCCGAGGGGGCCCAGCTCGGCACGGTCAACTTCGGGGAGCTGGACTTCGGGGAGACGGCGGTGCTGGACGCCTTCTACGACGCGGGTGAGCGGGCTGGGCCGAGGGGGCTGCGGGGTCGGGGGTGAGGCTCGCCCCTGCCCAGTGCCGCCTTCGCGGGGTGCGCGGGGTCGCAGGTAAAAGAGCTGGGGAAGGCTCGGGAAGGTGGTGCTGGGGAGGCCGGGGAAGAGCGGGAACGGGGCAAACGTGAGGCTGTGAGGGAGTTCTTGAGAAGGGGCGTGGGAACAGGGGAACGGCTCCGAGGGGAACCTCGCGTAATTTCCCTCTTGTCCGGGAACGCAGCCTGCCTTTGCAGGCTTCTTTGGCGGTCAAGTCATCTTGTTGGACCAAGACTGCTTTATAAGTGATTAGGTTAACTTTGCAATACTGAACTAACTGCCTTTCTCCTGGATACTGCTGCAACACTCTTACGTCCTGCAAAGGTCCGGTCTTCAGGAGCGTCGTGGCAAGGAGGAAGAGGTGTGAAAAAATGTCTGTTCCTTACACCAGCTCTTTCAGTCACCACGGTGTGTTGTCCCTGTAGGACTGGAGATCCTACAGTGCCAGCCAAGCCTTAAGGAGTGGCAAAATTCTTGCTGGTGTGTTTTGCTGAGAACCCTCTTCCAGCTGTCAGTCTGGTTGGGATCTGAGAGCTAAGAGATGTTGGAGCTGGACACAGTATGAAGAGAGGCCAGCCAGAAGCGCCTGAGCTGGCTTGTCCAGATGGTACATGTTCACTGCTCTGACTCCAGACCTGGACAGTGAAATTGGGCTGCGTAACAGACAGGCACAGAGCGATCCAGGATTGCTCTGAACAAGGGAGTGTAGAAGCACACCCTGAAGAAGACAAATTGTCAGTATTGCTCACCCTGTCTTGGCTCCAGCTGGTTACTGGTCTCTCTTGGCTCAAAGGAAACCTGCCCTACCTTCTCCATTCAAAAAACCACCTGGTTGGTTGGGCAGTATGGGAAAGGGTCATGAGCTTTGTGAGCAAGCAGAGGAAGCCCCTAAGTCAATAGGTACTGAGGTGAGTACGTGGACAAGTTCCAGACTAATTTTTCTCATAGCCTTATGAGCAGGCCTAAGAAAACTGGGGAACTCACAGACTCTGAAGAGGAAAATACGGTTAAGTCCATGTTTATGCCCGTCTTACACAAGAAGAAACTGTTTTGCTCATGAGATATGTTGAAGATTTCTTAAGACTTTGGTCTCATTTGAAATGCTCATATGATGATGAGTCCATTTCATCCCCTGATAAGTCACCCAAATATTGAGGAACCTCACATCTTTTTTTTTTTAACTTTAACTTCCCAACCAGGAGATTCTATTACATCTCTGTTAGCAGGGTCGAAAAGTGTTCTCTATGAAATGGGTATGCTCTTTGTGTGTCTTAGTTCACAGCCATGAAGTAGCAATTTCTTTGTATCACTCCAGTATTTCTGTATGCTTACCCTCCTGAAGGTAAGCATAGTATTGTACTAGTGACCTCATCAATGCAAAATTATTTCTCTGTTTCTGCTAATAGTCTTATTAATGTATATGCATGCACTTGCTCTGCATTGCACTGAGAGCTTGTTTTGAGACAGTTACTGGTTTGCTTAAGTTGTTGCATCATGAAATAGGTGTCTCTTTTCTGGGAGCATGGCCTAACTTCGCAAACTTCTTTGGCATTCAAGTCATCTTGTAGGACCGAGATCACTTTATAAGTGATTAATATAGATTTGCCATACTAAACTGCCTTACAACTGGATACTGGTGCAACAGTCCAGGCTTAGTCAGCAAATATTTTATATCATTTGTAATGTCCATTAAAAACTGAATAGTCCTGAACCAATGTTCCAAAGGAGACTGTTCAAAATAGTCTTTGTATCCATATCTTTCCAGTAGCAACATTTCTGAGAGCAGCCAGAGAGGCAACTGTGATGTGTATGATGTGTGCCCTTATGTGGCAAACCTTTTGGTCAAAGCGTCTTTTAATGTTGTTACCTGTATTAAGAGAAACTCAAGTGTATTAGCACTAGTCACCTTTATCAACCAGACCTGCAAGCTGTCAAAAAGCAGGGAGGTTTATTTGTCGGTATATACTTTTTTGAAAACCATGCGGAATGCTACTAGTATTTTAGCATTTGCTCATGGTTAAGAATCCCCAATTAACTGCCATCAACTACAATGTACCTTGAAAATGCGAATGTCCTTAATAAAAAAAAAAATGCTGTTAAGTGTAAATTATCATTTTAATACAGTATTTGTTTTGCTCTTCTGTTGTTTCAGTAAGTATCACTTCTAGCCTCAACATTTTTGAATAACTTCTTTGCTCTTGCATTGCGGCAGTTACTGTCTCTTTTTTAACTGAAGATCTTAATAGCTCGCTGGTTCATGCCTTTACGTTTTTTTTCACAGTTAGGCTGTACTGACATTTGCCCCATCCTTTGGAGATTTCCCAGTTTCTATGGTATGTCTGAAATGGATATTCAGAGAAATCCTCAGTCAGAACCTTTAAACTTGGTTATAAAACTATGCTGGCACATTGAGGTGAAGTGTCTTTATCCGAATACTTGCTACTTTATTTCCTCCTGCGACATGCTATCTATTGGGAAATTTTTGGTTCCTTTAGCAATGTCGTATGGAGTGATTGCATCTTCTTGCTTCATTCTGCAAAAAATATCCATTATACTTTTTACTTTTCTGTTTTGCTTTTTTCCCCCTTTCTTAATGTTTTAATCATTTTTTTAGATGTTTTATTTACATTGTCAGTATCAGCTAGCAGGGGACCTACATTTCATATGGGATTTTCATTACCTTGGATTTTCAAGTATTGCCTCTTTATTTTCAGTTCTCTATACGTACAATGATCTTTGTTTTCTGAGAACTTTTGTTATGTCTTCTTGTTTTCTTGCTCTGCATTGTTTATTGTTGGTTTCTCCCTGCCTCATATTTTTGAATATGTGTCAACATGTTATTCAAAAATGCTGAAGCTGATAATTGTTCATCTACTTGTAATGTTCTTAATCAGCTACCCCACCATTTCTTTAGTCTTTGAAAAATCAGTCATTTTTAATTTCTGTATTTTCATATATATAATTTATTGTTGCCATATTCTTTTTGCATCTATTCAGCTCTTAACAAAGATGATCATTAATATCTCATGGTGAAATTTGTGTTAGGAAATTGTGTGTTTATTTAAAAAAAAAAACTAAAGAAATTTTATGCCTGCGTGAGATATCTAGCAGATATTTCCCATACTGAAGGAATCTAGTATAATGCATATTTACTTTCAGTGCACCATGGACAGAACTTTGAGAAGCAGTTCCTCTTGCTCTGTTATGAGAGTAGGGCTTCTCTAAACGATGCTTGCCTGTAGCCATCTTTTGGTTTACTTGTTGGAACGCTGACCAGCACGTATCCACTAATGCTTAAAGACTGAGCAGTGAGGCCCCCTGGTTCTGAATAGTGTCGGCGGCGTCTTTGTTAGAGGTGCTCTCCGCTGTCCCATTTTCCCACTCTGCCCACAATTGTAGCCATTTACTTGAAGCCAAAAGACACCCTCCCCCCCACCCCCAGGCAAGTGTATGTGTTTTATTTAGTGTGAATCTATGATATGAAGATTCTTGTAATTGGTACCTTTCTGAAGACAAAACCGGCTAACTTTAAGGACAGAGTGCAAAGAGAAAGATCAACAGGAACCTTGTTTTCCTGTTTGCAGGCAGACTTCCTAGCAGATGATTTTTCAGTAAACCACTCAGAAGAGTGCTGCAAAAACAGCTATATTCTGTAGTGAGGATGGTGTCTCCTTCTTTTCTCCTCGAGTGTACTCATTACTGACTTCCCACCATTTGAAATCTTATCATGAGTGGAAGCGTGACTTGTGCTGTAAGTTACTGCAGCCCAGCAGGTAATGCAGAATGACTCTGATGTTCAGAAGTCACTAAGTTTTCTAAGGTGCTTCAGTAAAGGGAAACTTGTAAGTTCTCCAGCTCTTCTGAGCAAACTTAACAACAAATGGTGAAATTAAGGCTTGTTAACAAAAAGATGATCCTCTTTGCTCAGTCTGTGCTATAGAAACAAGCTGTCAACAAAGTAATTTTTGTAATGCAGAACTGAGCGATGATATCTACCTAATAGAAGAGCAACCAGGATGCTTGCATACATTGACTGTACCTCTAGGAAGAAAGAGTAGCATTATTTTTAGACAGAAAGCCACAGATATGAGGCATTGGTGTGAAGCTTTTTTGCACAAAATAAAAGCAATTTTACACAAGAACAGCAAGCCTAGGAACTTACTGAGGATTTTCAAAGTTCTTCAGAATTATACCATGCAGAAAGTCAAACTACAAGCACTCTAATACATCCATAAACAGCTTAAGGGGCATGGTGAAAAGGTGAGTGTGGCTTGGCTGGTGATGTTACAGATTGAGTGATTTAGCTTCTCCATGCTCTGACTGTAGCTGCAAAGGATCTTTCAGTTCTGGATGTGCTAAGAAAGCAAACATGATGGCAGATTTAAATGTCTGCCCTGTACCTATGGAAGGGTGATGTTAGAAAGAATACTACTTGTCTACCCGAAACTTTATCAAGGCTTATTGCTCAAAGTCTTTGGCCCCAGCGTTAAGTGAAGGAGTGGCACCCTCTACAGTTGTACCAGTATTGGATGTTCCCATTTTGGTTCTGTGAAATCCTGTTTCTGTAGTTGATTATCCTTTTACCTCATGAAGGATGCACGGCAATCTGTTCTGAGGCTCGGAATATATCTTGGATCATTTGGCCACAGTGATTTGAGACGGTGGCAGTCGCTGAAGTCAGCAGCATGAAAGTCGACTAAAAGGAAGACAAACTAGAGAGAGGCTGGACTACTAAGGAATAAAGTTACAAGTTTGCCTGAGGAAAAAAAGAGTACTCATCTGACAATCCAGGAAACAGTATGTCAGGTCACTTGTGAGTATAATGGAATATTTTGAAGTGCATTTCTGTTGTTCTGCTACATACGAACTTGTCTAAGCAGCATCCTACATGATAAGGCGGCCCCAAAATGCATCGTTGCATATTTTGATACCTGTCCCTGCAGCCCTGTCTTCACTCAGAGCCAATGTTAGACTTGGGAGGGGGTCCAGACAGAGGCTGAAGCGTGGATCCTCCTTTCTCTGTAACGTAGTTGAACCACTCTTAACATAAACCTAATTTCTTGTCCTTTAAACTTTTTCTTCATGCTGCGCCATGGAAGGGGAAGGACAACATGTATGTTCCAGATCTTAGTTTTCAGGCTCTGGCAGTCACTGGAGGAATTGTTGTTGCCTGTTCCCAGCTGCCTGCTCTGAAGCCCTGTGGTGGTTTAACCCAGCTAAACAGGCGACCTCCACCACAACCGCTCGCTCACTCCCTCTCCTCAAAGAAACAGGGGGAGAAAATATGATGGACCAGGGCTTAAGGGTTGAGATAAGGACGAGCAAGTTACTCACTAATTATCGTCACGGGCAAAACAGACTCAACATAGGGAGATTGGTATAATTTATTACTATAACTAGCGAACTAGAGCAGTGAGAAACTAAAAGCAAACTAAAAACACCTTCCCCCCTCATCCACCCTCTTCTACCTCCTCCCCCCGAGCGGCGCAGGGGAACGGGGAATGGGGGTTGCGGTCAGCCCATATCGCTTCGTCTCCGCCGCTCCTTCGTGGTCACTCTCTGTTCCCCTGCTCCAGCGTGGGGTCCCCCCACGGGATGCCATCCTTCCCGAACGGGTCCTGCGTGGGCTTCCCACAGGCTGCAGCTCTTCAAGAGCTGCTCCAATATGGGTCCGTACCACGGGGTCCATCCTTCAGGAGCAAACTGCTCCAGCATGGGTCCCCCACGGGTGGCAGCTCCCACCGGATCACCTGCTCCTGCGTGGGCTCCTCTCCACGGGCTACAGGTCCGGCCCGGAGCCTGCTCCTGGGGGGGCTCTCCTTGGGCTGCAGCCTCCTTCAGGACAGATCCACCTGCTCCACCGTGGGCTCCTCCACGGGCTGCAGCGTGGAGATCTGCTCCATGTGGTACCCCATGGGCTGCAGGGGGACAGCCTGCTCCACCATGGGCCTCACCACAGGCCGCAGGGGAACTTCTGCTCCGGCGCCTGGAGCACCTCCTCCCCCTCCTTCTTCACTGACCTTGGTGTCTGCAGGGCTGTTCCTCACTCCTCTCACTCCCAGCTGCTGTTGCTCAGCAGTTTTTTCCCCTTCTTAAATCTGCTCTCACAGAGGCGCAAACAGCATCGCTCATTGGTTCAGCTCTGGCCAGCGGTGTGTCCCTTTTGGAGCCGGCTGGAGCTGGCTCTTCTCTGACATGGGGCAGCTTCTGGAATCTTCTCACAGAAGCCGCCCTTGTGGCCCCCCTGCTACCAAACCTTTACCACGTAAACCCAATACAAGCCCTCTGCCCTCTGAAGGGCAATATCCCCACTGCAGAATTGGCAGGGGTGCTTCAACTCCTTCAGCCCAAAGCTAGTATGTCAGAGGAAAGCAAACATTTATCACTAGTTTAAGCTAATATATGGCATGGTAGCTAGTGCAGCTGAGCTGGAGGCACATTTGTCTTGCTGACTGCTGCAGGAATTATAATCTCTGACAGGAAGGTGAGGGTGACAGCTGAGGGTAATAACTTCTTAAATAAACTTCGACAAACCTTGCCACTGCAATTTATTTTTGCCCTTGGGTGTGACAGTGAACAGCAGGGAAGGGGTTACCTGTTGGCTGTCTGGTGGTTCCTTCAGCAGGCAGGGGTTGCTGTTTTACTGAGGAATACTTAATATTTTTTCTTTCATTTCTTTTACCCTGCAACTGGCCCAATAGCTGGGGGTGTATTTTCTTTAAATTTGAGGAGATACGTATACCATGTGATACAGAAACGTGAAGAGAAGCAGTCAAACCATCTTCAGAGCAGGAAGTTGGTGGCTGAAAGGCTAAGACTGACTAGATGGGATGTTGTGCTGCTTTAATACAACAACAGAGCTGTCAAGAATGGATTTTTTAACTCTGCATGGTACCACGCATCATGGATGTCTTCAGCAAAGCACTGCATTGTGCCACCAAACTAAAGGTTCTGGTAACAGGACTCTGTAACATACTAGTATTGCAGTCCTTTTATATCCAAGCGCATGAGGTGAGTTTAAAATGACTGTAATGAGCTCGATGCAATCCATCAAGTGTAGATGTTACTATGTCATGATATGTCGTAGGTACTGTGATGCGTGAATTACACTCAAGAGGTGTATTTTGCTTTAATGGTGTTGGGGTCAATTTCCAATATGAAGTCTTCTTACAGAAATGCTTACTTGCTTTCAGAGATTTGCATGCTTTCACTCAACAGTGGAGAACATTATTTTCACTGTCAACAGTGAAAAATGGCTTTGTATCAACTTTGTTGTTGTTTCAGTGTGTAACCTGAAAGGCTTTGGTTCAACCTGTACGTATTCTATGAAATAGCTCCTTTAATGTTGGTTGAACAAGCTTAGAAGCACGCAAGCAAGTAACCGTAAATAGGTTATGTGGAACTCATTAATGTTCCTCTGGTATATTGCCCTGGGCCAAATTCAGGATCAGAGCCGCATTCAGAGAACAGTGAAGATGTTAAAAATAAAAAGAAGAAATATACCTTGATTCCCTAATGGAGAGAGAGTCTGTTTTAGTACTTCTCCTTTTGGATAACATCTCGTTTTAGTTGTGGTTGTGTGGTGGTTTTACCCTGCTGGGCAGCTCAGCTCCACCACAACTGCTCTCTCACTCCCCCTCCCCCAAAAAAGGAGGGGAGGAAGAAAGTATGATGGAAAGGGGGGAAAAAAAAAACCACAACAAACAAACAAACAAACAAAAACTCATGGGTTCAGATAAGGATAATTTAATTAAAGGGAAAAGAAAGGGGGGGAGGGGAAAAGCAAAGGTGGTACAGAAGCAAAGAGAGAGGCGGGAAAAAAAAAAACAAACAATTAGTCTCGACTTCCCGTCAGCGAGCGGTGTTCGGCCACGTCCCGGGCAGCAGGGCCTCAATACGCGCAGCGGTTGCTCGGGAGGACAGGCGTCTTCATAACGAGAGCCCCCCTTCCCCTTCTCCTTTCCCTTCCCCGGCTTTTATTGCTGAGTGTGACACCGCGTGGCATGGGGTACCCCTTGGGTGGGTTCAGGGCAGCTGCCCTGGTGATGTCCCCTCCCGGCTGCTGCCCACCCCCGGCCCACTGGGTCTGGGGGGTTGGAGAGTCCGGGTGCTGTGCCAGCGCTGCTCAGCAGCAGGCAGAACATGGGTGTGATACCGGTGCTGTTGTAGCTGCACGTGCAGAGCACAGCGCTGTGTGGGCTGCTGTGGGGAAAGGGAACTCCATCCCGGCCAGACCCAGTACAGGTTGGTCATATGGAAAGAAATAGTGACAATCAAAACCCAGTATGAGTTGCTGCCTTTTAATGAAGCTTTGAATTTGTTTGCATCTCTAAAAACCAGGCGCTAACCATGCAGATCTGGACTTCTTTCACAGTTCTGAGGTGAGACTATGTATGCGTGCACGTACTGTGTGAGGTGACTAGTTTCTGTGCCTGGACTTGTCGATAAAGGAGCAAAATTAGGAATGCTTTTTTTCCTTTTTTCCCCTGTTCTTTCCTCTGCATGAAACTTACTTTGGCAAGGTTTATTTAAAGAAAAAAATAAAAAGAAGGCAAAGAAAGGAAAAAGCCAAGGTACAGCTTTCCATTTTCTCTGCTTGCCTTTCTCTCCTCCTGATCTTAAACCTCAAATCTGAGAAGGCCATCTGGAATCAGAGTCTGGCTATGAACCCTGTGTCATGGAGTTTTGTAGCTAGGAACACATCAGATGATTTCTAGGTATTGAATCAGCCGAGAAGGAGTCTTCTCCATTAATATAATTCAAATTGTGTGTGTGTGTGTTTATTTTAATTCACTCTGCATGTAATATTTTCACTTTATGATTCTTTCTAAATAGATTTAGTTAGAAGCTTTTACACCCATTACAACCATTAAAATGATTTAGAATATTTGAACATTTATGCTTATTCTTAAGAGATGAATGATTGAATATATCCTAAGCTGCCTTTGATCTGAAGACAAATTATTGTCACACTGCCCTTGAAAACACTGGAGTTAGGGTTTTTGTTTTGTTTTTAAATATTGCTTAAATGTTTTGGAGAAAATGAAATATTTCTGCAGGGTCTTCTGGAACTCTTTGTATAAGTAAAGATTGTTCTGATTACTCGCAGGAGAAGTACTGACTCTGCATGCTAGTCAGTGAATTCTAAAGGTCACCTTTTATTATTTTTTTTTTTTAAAGAATCATATGCTTGTACAAACACGTTTTTCAGTACAGTTCCTAAGTTATTCTGTAGAATTCTGCTGTGCCATTTGACCATGAGATGCTGGCAAGCAGATCTCTGATTCTGCCTTGCTGCATTTTAAGTTGTCTCAGCGATATCAGAGAGCTCCTGAAGAGGAGCTGTCCGTGAGGCTGACTGGCTTGAGTCAACCGGGATGCACACATGAAGCTGCTGATGTGCAAGTCTGGTCCCTGGCCGCTTGTCTCCTTTGCACTGACTGCATGCTTGTTCAGGCTTGCTGTGCTGCGTGTAGCATATTCTTCATAGGTTTAAGATTTATGAACTGTTTCTGTAAGACCTGAGCTCACAAAATTAAGTTTAAAAAAAAAAAAAAAGAAAAATATTTCTTTGTGTGGGTTAATTACATTGCTTTAATTTTTGTTTGTTCTTCCATGAAGTAGACAAATGATAGAAATGCAGTAGCTCATTTGGTGTTCTGCTGTCATGTCCTGCTTTTATTAGTGTAATTATACATCACTTTTGTTTTATCATCAAATTACACATGGATATTAAACAAATGTTGATGTGTCGCCTAGTTAAAAAGTAACTAATGTTCCTGTTCTGCAGATGTAGAAGTTTGAAGTAAAGCTCTTCTGACATGTAAGGAGTTCGTGCAGAACCGGGGTGCAAACTCCAGAGTTTTTGGCTTCCTCTGCGCTCTACTTCAGTGATTGCCTCAAGTCCAAACTCGCTGGCTGTCCGTGCTGGCTGCAGACCTGTGTCCAGTTGATACTTGGGGCATGCTGCTGCTTTGGCACACGCAGAGGAGCAGCCCCAGCAGTGCGCGCTTGGCGTAGCTGCTTCCTCCTTTCACAATGCACTGATGTTACGTGGCTGGAATTTGGCAGTCAAGATAGGCATAGGGTCTTCCTTTAGGAGGACCTCAAGGTGGTTTACTGCTTGCAGGTGGAATTTGTGAACACGGTAGGCTCTGTTTCCCTTACACTTCAGCGTGAATGTGAGTTGCTTTAGCCTCAAGCTACTTTTGAACAGCAGTGTGGGAGCCTGAGACTGAGCCAAGAGGGAGTGCTGCTGTTTCATCCTGCTCCCAGGCACAGGCTTGCTGTATACAGCGTAGCTGCAGTCCCTGCTGAGGCCAGTGTGGTTCAGCTGGCAGCTGCTGGTGGGCCAAACATGTCCCACAGTAGGCTTCCACCTAGCCTGTTGTCTTTCTCTCAAGGGGTGCTGCAACTACCTTCACTTTTTCCTGGGAGGTTGAGGTGGCTGTAGAGACGTGCCAGGAGCATAAGCTGCATCGCTGTGGTCTGTGAGGAGGGACACAAGGCTGCAACATGAATTCTGACACTTAAAAGTATTGGATCACTGTGCCGTGATAAACTCTTCTTGCTTTTTTGTCCTTTGTGATATTCAGCCTCACAGAGGTGTATCATTCTGCTGCGGTGTTCAAGATGGTAGAGCTGAAACTTTTCAGATATTCTCTGGTACAGCTTCTGAGTGTTTTAACTTTGGTCTAAGTCAGTACAACTGTTATGCCTTGGAGCTCAATGCCAAATGAGATTCAGAACTTAAAAAATATACCCCAGCTTTTATTATGTTGAAAGTGCATGACCCCAGCCTTGGTAAGCATGACCTTTCATTGACTGAGGTGGGCTCTGATGACAGGCACAAATCCAAAACAGTAGTGGTGCTGTTGAAAGAGTACATCCCTAGCTTTCTGCTCATCTGGGATGCTGTAGCTAAATCCAGAAGTATTAAGGGAAATACTTTGGTTTACAGTAGTTGACCATCTGTGCAATAGTTGTGTCTAGTGTATTATACACTGCTGTTATGCTTAAATTCTCTTTAAACATTCTTAAATATAAGTTTAAAGGAAGAAACAAAGGGTAGTTGTAAATAGAATAATCTTGAACTGCTTTTTAAACCTGTTTCACTGGGTATCATCTTTCTTGTTTCATGTTTGTATTAAGTTTTAAGAGGAAATGTTGAGACTCTGCTGTTCGTGTTTGTCTCTTCTCCCGTTTAGGAAAACATGCCTGCATGCACAGAACTGTTGCTTAACGACTAATGGTCACTGGCCTCTCAAGAACGTGCGAGATGTTGTTTGCTTAGTGTCTAAAGCTTTTGAAGTGTAAACTAAAAATGCATTAGTTCTGTTAAATAAATAAATAACATGTAAATCAGTATGATAATGAGCTTTCCCTATAATTCTTCAGTTTCCTACTAGTGTCAGTAGTGCTTTCCATAAGCTGTCGTGCTCCATTGCCTCTAAGACCATCGAAAACACAGTTGTAGATTCATGAAACCAATTGCAGGGAGAATAGCAGGGGAGTTACCTTGTTTACGCTTGGCATAGCTGCTATTCCCCCCCAGCCCCTTGCTCCCCCCCTATACTTTAAAGTTGGTACAAATATTTAGTAGCTAGCTCAGACAGAAGATATTGTGTATCAGAATCAGTGTCAGCTTTGGCTGATGCAGAAAAACATCTGCCTGTCATAATTTCAGTCAGGTGAGACTGGCTGTATTAACTCTTCTGTTGCTGCCTCTCACAGCAGTTGGAGAAAGGCAGTTTTTTTTTAAGTTCTTCTAGTTTTTGTGTGTGCTGAGGGGAGAAATTTCCTGTTAGTTTTGCCTTTGCTCCGAAAGTGACAAGATGAAACAAGAGTTGGGAATTTTTGGATGAAAACAGTTACAATGCTATATTCTGTGTGTGCTTCTTTCAAACAGTGACAGACCAGTCATCTCTGTTGCTCTCATCTTAGCCAGAAATAAAAATTTGCAGGAGAAAAGCTCCTGCAAAAAATGTTTACAGTGGCGTTACTGCTTAGTACTTAGGCTTTCTTATTTAACAGAGCTTCTGTGTGTGCAGTGCTGTGGAACAGAGTAACTGTCTGCTTTTATCAGCATCATGTCTGCCTTTCATAGAAATCTGAGTTATTTGTTTCAGATATTTTCTGTGTAAATGGGTGCTTGACATACTTCGGTCTTTTTAATGTCAGCTTGAGAAAAGGATGTGATTACCAAACTCAAAGCCAGACATTGTGCCTCTGCCTACTAGCGTTGTACATGGTCCTTAAGATAACCAACAAATTATGGATTCTAGTCGTGGAGAAAATATCCAAACCAGAGTGGAAGCCAGTTTGAAAATAGTTGAGTTGGATTTTTTGTTTTCACGGTAATTAGATTTTGGAGTTGATTAAACTTAGCTTTTTGCTTATTATAATAACTACAGATCAAAACTGGTTAAGTCTTGATACTGTTTTAAAAACCAGAAACTGATTTGGCTATGTGGCTTGCAGTCAAGGCATAAAGGAATGCTTGATTATTCTCTATTTTTATTTTTCCCTTTAATGCCTCTTCAGAATCCTTGTTTTGCGGTAATGATCACCTCTGAGAAGATATAATACAACTTTGGAGAAGAATAACAAGTTACTTTCATTAACTTCTGGTATTTTAGACAATTTTAAAGACGGATATTCAGAACTTTGTTAAATCTAAACTTTCTGGCATGCTTCCCACTGTGACAGATTCACAAGGTACAGATTAGCTATGTACAGTTGATCCTTTTCCTTCAATATGACTTTGAATTTCCACCTTATAGTCCCTGAAAGAGCTGGCGGTTGCTATTCTATCCTGTCTGTTTAGTAAATCTGTGGGGCTTCAGATCTGGCTACGGTAGTTGCTCAACCCTAACTTTGACAAATGTTTCATCAAAGCTGATAAAGCTTTAAGGAGTCATGAAAAACAAGTGCTGCAATGTGTGGAACAGGTCCCTTTCTTCTCCTGGAGTATGTTTTGCTATTCATGAAAATGGTCACTGTTGTCATAATTCCTAAACACTTTGAAAACATCTTTTGAAAAATATGCTGATTTAGTCTTGTCTTGCACATCTAATCCTTAATTCCAACTAATAAGCCGCAGCTAAACTCTGGTTCCAAAGGAAAAAGCAGCAAATGTCAAATGCTGTTGAGAGTGGGCATCATTTGATAGCCTGGGTGTCTCATCGTCCAATGCAGACCAGAGCGCAGTACAAAGATGGTTCTAATGGTCTGGAGGATCAAATAGAAACTGTGCTGTGGAACCACAGAGACCCAGTTTGCTGTCTTGGTCCGTAACTACGTGACAGTCTGTCAGAGCGCTGACTCTGGGTGTTCTCCAGCAGAATTCAGTGAACGTACTCGTAACATCCTTTCTTTGGAAGCAACATAACACGGGGAGCTACATTATGTCATCTTTCATATTTCTGAGGCTAGTGCTAAGATAATTATAGTAGATGTACTCAATCACCAGCAGCATTCCAGTGATGCTGATTTTTGCATTTTTAAATACAGTCTGTCATAGTTAATACCACCAATGTGATTATGAAAACTCAATCTTTGAATGAAGGCTAGTTTAGTCAAGTGAAATCAGGCGCTGTCAGAACTGATGGGAAGATGCCTCTGCTGTAAGCTGAAGGTACACTGCCTATGTGCATCGAAACACCTCAGGACTCTGTGCAGTTTTTGGATGACGTAACACAAATTTCCAAAACATTTTCTTAGAAACTGCTTGCCAACTGAAAACTTCATGGCAGTAATTCATGTATTTGTTTATTTTTTTCTCATTACATCTGAAACTGTGCTTGTAAAATCAGGACACAGACTCCACTGGTACAAAATCCAGTACTCTCCCTGCTCCATCGTTCCAGCCACAGGCCTGCAAGTTCTTCCAATCATTTGTAGTCAGCTTTTTCTAACGGTTTAAAGTTGCAAACTTTTTTTTGCAAACTAGTTGCAAAATTTTCCGAGCAACTAATACAACAAACATTAGTGTCTTTTTACTGCTGAGTTCTAATCTGTGATCTGTACTACGCTACACTGTGATCATTAGGACAGAGCAGAGAAGCAGCCCTAGGATGAATATGCGTGAAGCTGGGGTAGAGCGGTCTGCGTTAGCTTACAGCTTGGAACCCATCCTCTCTACAGAAAAGAGCAACATACAATTCAGAAATCTTAAAAAGGGGAAATTTACTTTGTAGGAAAACATGCACGTAGTAATGATGGTCTTCACTGCATATGCAGCCTTTTTTTTTTTTTTTTAATTCTAGTTTTATTCATCTTTGCTCATCCTCTCCAAATCTGTAGAAACTACAGTCTTTCCCCAAAACATGAAGAAAAGCATGCTTCAGCAAGAAGTGCCAGAGATTTCATGAAGTCTGGAACCATATACTGTTGATATGAACAGCAGTGTAAAAACTTCAGTGATGGATTCATCTGTGTGATAAACAGAGCACTGCAACAAATCATCCTCAAAATGCAGTTAACAATAATTGTAGAACTGAATTTACAATGAAAAAGTCAATGTATCTTGGGATTTATTTATTTATTTACTTGATGGTATTTTGTTTTTTTTTTTCTCTTTTAAGCTGAGATATTGTCAGCACCCATGCTGGATTTCATCTTCTGACAACTTTATATGTATGTATATTTTAAGGTGAGCCATCCTACACTCTAATAAATGATGGAGACCGCATTTAGGGGCTTATTTTAAAATCACAGTTTCATGGGAAACAGCACGTCTGATGAATCACAACTTGGAAGTACTAATATTCCTCTGACTCTATAGAGATCCTATGATGGTTAGCTTTGGGTTATAATATTTACTTACTTTTAGTTATACTCTAAGTTAAAATAGGGAAATTTAGAATGGATGTGCTGTGATAACAAACAAGCTGTGTTCATGCTTAATGTTCCAAATCTGCAAGCTGGAAGTAATAATATGTACTCTATTCATAGGTGTATTCTATTCATAGGATAGTTAAAGTAGATAATTTTTGTAACTTGCTTTGGAAATGAGAGTTTCTACCAAAATTCTGGATTTTATTGATCACTACTTAGTGCCTGGAAATAGTTTTCTCATTTTTAATGGATGTTGTACATTTTTGAAATTACAATATTCAGTGGTGCATAAGGATTTTTGCAGTGTTGTACGCAGCCTTTAGGCTGGCACATAACGCTTGTACTGTTTACAGGCAAGTTAAAAATAGCAGATTGAATCCACATCTGCGCAGCGTCCAGAATATGGAATCAAGAGCTCTGTATCTGTACGTGAGTGGAAGTCTCTTGGCTCACAGAGAATGCTGTGGTTTTATGTAAACTTTATTTACATTTCTCCTTTAATAATACTGCCTGTTTTTAATTAACAATTTTTCCATGCAGAACTTCTTGTAGTTTATGTGGGCCCTAAATGAAAATCTGAGAGTCTATCCCCACAAAGAGGAAATCTGTGATTTAGTTATGAGGCTGGATACTTCAGTTTGGTACGTGCAAGTACACATTGCTAATGACGGACGTGTTTCTTGATGTTTGTTTTTAAAAAATATTTGAAAAAAAAAATAAGAGTAGGAAAGTCTCATCTTTATAAGCTAAATTTTTAATTCTTAAAAAAAAGAAAAAGAAAAAAGGAAAAAAGGATCTTAAATAGCTTTACCCAGACCTATGAAGTTTAGTGCACTGAAATCTCTTTTTTACTTCTTTCCATTGTAGTGCCTTGTGTTTTGATTACTTTCTCTCTCACATTTCTTTGGGCAGAAGATAAAGCTCAGCATAATTTTATTTTTTCAAATGTTTTTGATGTATGTTGTTGGCCAGTGTGTGACCTGCTGGAGATGTGCAGATTTGGCAGGTTTTTTTCTGCTCCCCAGCCAAGGTATTCAACGTTAAATGACGGGTGACTCTTAAGTGGTTTAGTTTGGATAAGTGTCGAAAAGTTTGGAGCCTATCTAAACCTCCTTGGCCTAGAAATTGATTTGCCTGCAGCTGGCAAGGAAGGGACAGCTTTTCTTGTTGAATTTCATACTCTTCTTAATTTCGCTTAGGCCAGACTATCCCATGAAGATTCTTTTTTTTTTTTAATGATACTTCAATCTCTTTCATTGCCTATTATGACCCAGTGTAGAAAGTGCAGAGGTGTAAGAGAAGTTAAATAAAGTTCACCTTTCCTATTTCACCCCCAAACTACAGGCAAGGTTCAAATTAGGTTCAGGGCTGGGTGTTTTTTCTGTATGCTCTCTCAACTGGCGAGCTCAGCTGTAGTAAACATTGCAGTGGAAATATTCTCATGTGACACTTGGCACACAGCTAGTGCAGCAGGCAAGTGTGAAGAGCCTGCTTTTAATTTACTCCACTGTTTCACTCTGTAAAATAGGGCAATGAAATGACAGATTCTGCAGAATTACTAGGCTCTTTAACTTGCAGTGAAATTTAGGAAATAATATTATCCACAATGAGGTGGCATAGTTAAAAGTATGTATGATGTGAAACATCTACTATTTATGGCTGTCTAGCATCTGTGTCAAAATTTTTAATATACTAGGAGTATAAAAACAGGGAAAATTACTGAGCAGGTATCTTTCTCAGACAATCTGTGATGGGTGAGTATTTTTGTAGTATCCTGGATATGTAGATTTAGAACCCTTTTTCATTCACTGATAATAATTTTAGGAAAAAAATGAGAAATGAGTGACTTCTGGAAACTTCTTTTGCCTAATGTGTGTGAATAACAAAAAGGGAAACAAATGCAGGTTATTTAAATGCGCTTTCACAATTTTTGAATGCTGCTTCGTTAGTGTTCATTTGGGTATCAGGGTTGAATGAGCATGTGGGAAGTGTAAATAGCTGTCTATTTTGAGTAAGGATTCAGGCACACTGATTGCTTTGTAGATGCTTAGCTATTTTGTAGATGGAAGACTACAGTTGCTAAATCACAGACTTTTTCATTTGTGACTCATGCCTGGGTACAATTGCATGGTAGAAGGGAATGGTTTAGGTAAAATATTAGGAATGGGGGATGTCAACCTGCAACAGCAAATTGCTTTAATTTGCCTTTTGTTTTCTTTTTAATTCAGTTCTGTTTGTGCATGTGCTGTCTCAGCCCAGACTCCCTTCTACTACTTACAGAATCTGATTGTTTAGCCAGAGATGCAAGTATGTTTTATTATATTATATGCAAAAAGTGACTTACATGAAATTTTTTTTTTCTTTTATTTCTTTCAGTTCTTGTAAAGTCTAACAATTTCCTAAAGTGCTTTTCCAGGAAGCTGGTAGCTGATACCACTCACAGGACTGATCAGTGGCAGTGACAGAGCTTCTATCTGCTGCAGTGCTGGCACTAGGTTAGGGCAAAGTTATCAAGTTAAATATAGGTTGAGGGATAAGATCAGAAGTATCCAAACTCTGAGGGGAGGATGGAATGGAAAAGGAGGGAAGCAGAGACCATGGTTCATGGAAAAGAGGTAGAAGTTACAGGCAGGCATAAATATTCATCTGCCTGAGCCATGAAACTGCCCGAATGACTAAGATCCAAGTGATGAGGTCTCTCAATTTCTAACCCAGGAGCTTGAAGGCTGTAATTTTACAAGAAAATGGTATAAATAGCGATCTCTTGTGCATGTCACAACTTTCAGAAACCATTTATTAGCAGTGTGCAGACCTTGGCAAGACCCATCTGATTTGATTGTGGTTGGTGACTAAAGATCTATGGCTGTGCTTGCGGTCTCAGAGTGGGCAAATTTTTACAGTCCTTCCTCAAGGAAGGGTGTGTGTGCAAAGAGGTGTGTACTGGGTAAGTTTCCAGTGACAGTGTGTGTAGACTTTTTTTTTTAATTTTAAATTTTTATGTGTTTTACTGTGGTCTCTCTCACCACTGAATTAGCTCCCTCAGACTTGAGACTGTGTTGTTCTCAGGACATCACAAGCTGTGTTATGAAATAGAAAGTAAAGTCTGTTACTAGCCTTAGTATGAATGTCATTGTTTTACAGGGAAATGCAACACTTAGATTTGGCTTGAAAGGTAATTTTACTCAGAATTTAAGGAGCATAAACTTCATCCATAGGCTGGGAGCACCCAGTTTATGGAAAACTAAAGCAAGAGTTAGGTGTTCAGAGAATCCTTTGGAAAGCTTAGCTGTGGGTCTGAATTGTGACAATCCTTCCTTTTCTTCCTCAAAGGCAGAGTGCTTGCAGGTATAGTACTGATGAGGAAGAGCTGTAGTACTTCTTCAGTGGCCACCAATTCATTGGTCAGCTGGTGGGAACATCTGCAGGGAAATAGCTGCTGAGATGATACAGTTTATGACTGAAATGCTTTAATCACAGAATCACAGAATCGTCTAGGTTGGAAGAGACCTCCAAGATCATCTAGTCCAACCTCTGTCCTAACACTAACAAGACCTCCACTAAACCATATCACTAAGGGCTACATCTAAACGTCTTTTAAAGACCTCCAGGGATGGCAATTCTTCAGAGCAGAACTGCTAGGCTGTGTTGAGCGGCTTCACTGAACGCCTTCAGTGTGGGTGTCTGCAGTTGTCTTCAACTCCCTTCATAGGTAGTGGAGAGAAACAAGCACTTCTGGGCTGCAGTTCTTCTCATCCTAAAGTAGACTTCTGACAGATCAGATGGATGGTGCTCTAGAAGTGCTTTTCCTCTCTCTGCATTGATGAGGGGAGTGAAGACTGGCTCATCTGAGACCAAACACCTCCATTGTGACTGACCAAATCACTGATGAATCTTGGCTTTGGAATGAGCAGCATTTCTTGAGGCTAGCAAGAGTACAAAAACACACAACCTCAAGCAAAGACTTGCAAAGTTAAAAAGGACTGAAAACAAAGCTTTGTCATGGAAAACATTAAGCAATTTCTAAGCTTAGGCATACACTGTTTACAGTGAACTATGTATTTCCTAACGGCTGCAATTCAGTATTGCAAGAAAAGTTCTTTGAGGATTAGTTCTTTGTTTCCTTCTTTCCCTAAACTGTTAACTGAATGAAAAATAGCAAAATTTTGTGACCTCTTCTGAGTGACAGGTTATTTGCCGGTGTTTCACTAGTCCAATAATGCAATATTTTCTACTTCACACTTGTGCAGAAACATTAAAGATGCATTCTAAGTTTGGATGTGCCATGTATTATATTAACTGCATTACTTTTCTTCATACACCAGTTCCTGAAGGTGCACAGGTGCATTCTGTTCTGGCAGAGTCTGAGAGGCTGTCTTAGGAGATCAGTTAAATATAAGCACAGACATGCTCTGGACAGAATTTTTGCTTTTCTGGACGAGTAGAACTGCATTAGTATTTTAGAGTAGTGCCTTGCCTTCTTTGAAACTTACAGTTTTACTGTGAATTTAATTATATTTAAGAAACAGGTAAGAATATTTTGTAAAGCTTTTGCTTTTGATTTCCTAGGATTTTGGAAGAACCCTTCCTTCCATTTAACAAAAAAGAAAATCCTTAGTATGCAATTGAAGGGAAAGAATTGAAAGCTTCAGATGATATATCTATTGAATAAGGAAACCCCAAAACATAAAAATAAATGAGAACTTAGGTTCCGATCAATCCCTAGAACTGGCAGCATTGCTTACCTGCTGTAATTTGTTCTGCTACTTTTAACTAAAGTGTAGCTTCTTGGGTGATTTAGTTTTTGGAACAGACAGGTTATTTTGATAATAAGGAATATGTGTCAATTATAAATATAGCATGAATACTTTGTCATAGTTTAGAAAAATGAATAGTTTTAGATGCTAGTTTCTCCTGAGTTGCAGTAAACGCCACTGGAGCATGAAAAATATGTTCTAGTTCTATTTTTAATGTGTGTTCTCTGTGCCAGAGGGCAGATGAAAGATGTGGTATCTGAGTACAACTGTAAAGTAACACCACAGTGCTGACATGATTAGTGGCTGCAGTTTGGGTCTGAATGTAACCCTAACCCTGTTTTGGAGCTTGCTGGATGAAATGGGTACTCATGCTGAATTTTGAAAGCTAAAGATGAGCATTGGCCCCTCAGTCTTGTCTGTGCGGTTGTTTTGGGTGGCTGTCTGGTTTTCACTGTATCCTGAGGGGCCATTTTGCTGTATGGGAATTGTTGGTGCCAAGGCTGGTATTCAAAGGGCAAAAGGTTACAGGTGAGAACTGAAGTCAAGAACAAGAAGTTTCTGGTCTTGACTAAAGTAAATATTTAAAATAAACATAATTCTTGTATTCCTTGGTTATGTTAAAATGCTTTCAGGCTCTGTGTACGTGTCATTCTGGCTGCTTTCATGACTGGTTTCCCTCCCGCTACACGTGCTGCTGTTTCTTCCAAGCTAGCTTATTCTGCTGGCTTCTTCTTTGGACTTCAGATTTTACCAGCTACAGGATGGCTATCCAAAAAGAGCTCATTCCTGTGTCCTTTTAAGCCTCTAAGTGTTCTCCCAGTGGTTTGAACAGAAGCTGTATGAGTCACCTTTGTGATCTGTACATGAAAAACAAGTGTACCAGCTTCCTGATCTCCTCCTATTTACTTTCAGAGTGTAATCCAGGCTAGAGCTTTGCTGGTAACTTCTAACCATTCTGGTAGCTTAAAAACTGCTGTATTTCAGCTTTTTGTCTTGGGAAATGAGATGCTTGAGTTTGAGAGCTCCAAACATTTTAGGTGCGTGGGAAACACATAGTGCAGCACAAAGGAATTTCAGCCACTCCAGCCAGTAAGTCAGCTTCATCGGATGCCCATCTTAAATGTCTCTATTCTAATGCATGTAGTATGGGGAATAAACAAGAGGAGTTAAAGATGTACACATGCCTGCAGGGCTACAACCTCATTGGCATTATGGAAATATGGTGGGATGGCTCCTATGACTGGAGTGTTGGATTGGAAGGATACAGGCTCTTTAGGAAGGATGGGCTGGGGAGATGAGGAGGTGGTGTCGCCCTCTATGCCAATGACAAGCTGGAGTGCATGGAGCTCTGCCTGGGGATGGATGAGGAACCGACTGAGAGCTTTTGGGTCAGGATTAAAGGGAGGGCAGGGACAGGTGACATTATAGCAGGTGTCTGCTACAGGCCACCTGACCAGGAAGATCGAGCGGATGAGACTCTCTACAGACAGATAGGAGCAGCCTCATGTTCACAAGCCCTGGTCCTCATGGGGGATTCAGCCACCCTGATAACTGAGGGACAGCACAGCAGGGCATAGGCAGTTCAGGAGGTTCCTGGAATGCGTTGATGATAACTTCCTTCTTCAAGTGATAGAGGAGCCGATGAGGAGAGGTGCTGTGCTGGACCTCATTCTCACCAACAAGGATGGGCTGGTGGGGAATGTGAAGCTCAAAGGTAGCCTTGGCTGCAGTGACCATGAAATAGTGGAGTTTAGGATCCTGAGGGCAGCAAGGAGGGTGCACAGCAAGGTTGCTACCCTAGACTTTGAGAGAGCAGACTTTGGCATCTTCAGGGATATGCTTGGTAGAGTACAATGGGACAAAGCCCTAGAGGGAAGAGGGACCCAAGAAAGCTGGCTAATATTGAAGGATCACCTCCTCCAAGCTCAAGAGCGATAAATTCCAACAGAGGAAGTCAGTCACCCACCTGGATGAACAAGGAGCTCCTGGCCAAACTCAGGCAGAAAAAGGAGGCCTACAGAGGGTAGAAGCAAGGACAGGTAGCTTGAGAAGAATACAGAGAAATTGTCCGAGCAGCCAGGGATCAGGTTAGGAAAGCTAAAGCCCTGATAGAATTAAACCTGGCCAGGGACGTCAAGGGCAACAAGAAAGGCTTCAGTAAGTGCATCAATGATAAAAGGAAGACTAGGGAAATTGTGGGCCCTCTCCAGAAGGAAATGGGAGACCTGGTTACCTGGGATATGGAGAAGGCTGAGGTACTCAACCACTTTTTTGCCTCAGTCTTCACTGGCAAGTGCTCTAGTCACACTGCCCAAGTTGCAGAAGGAAAAGGCAGGGTCTGGGAGAATGAAGAACCGCCCACTGTAGGAGATCATCAGGTCTGAGACCATCTAGGGAATGTGAAGGAGTATAAGTCCATAGGACCTGGTGAGATGCATCTGAGGGTCCTGAGGGAACTGGTGGATAAAGTTGCTAAGCCACTATCCATCATATTTGAGAAGTCACAGCAGTCTGGTGAAATTCCCATTGACTGGAAGAGGGGAAACATAACCCCCATTTTTAAAAAGGGAAAAAAGGAAGACGTGGGGAACTACAGGTCTGTCAGTCTCACCTCTGTGCCAGGAAAGATCATGAAGCAGGTCATTCTGGAAACTATGCTAAGGCACACAGAAAGTAAGGAGGTGATCGGTGATAGCCAACATGGCTTCACTACGGTCAAGTCGTGCCTGATAAATTTGGTGGCCTTCTATGATGGGGTTACAGCGTTGGTAGATAGGGGAAGGGTAGATAGGGGAAGAGCAACTCACGTCACCTACCTGGACTTGTGCAAAGCATTTCACACTGTCTTGTATGACATTCTTGTCTCTAAATTGGAGAGGCATGGATTTGATGGATGGACCATTTGGTGGATAAGTAATTGTCTGGATGGTCATGCTCAAAGAGTTTCAGTCAGTGACTCGATGTCCGGATGGAGACCAGTGATGAGTGGCAGTCCTCAGGGGTCAGTACTGGGGCCGGTGCTGTTTAACGTCTTTGTTGGTGACATGGACAGTGGGATTGAGTGCACCCTCAGCAAGTTTGCCAATGACACCAAGCTGAGTGGTGTGGTCGACACACTGGAGGGAAGATATGCCATCCAGAGGGACCTTGACAGGCTTGAGAGGTGGGCCTATGCAAACCTCATGAAGTTCAAATAGGCCAAGTGCAAGGTCCTGCACCTGGGTTTGGGCAATCCCTAGCACAAATACAGGCTGGGCGGAGAATGGGTTGAGAGCAGCCCTGAGGAGAAATACTTGGAGGTGTTGGTTGATGAGAAGCTCAACATGAGCCAGCAATGTGCGCTTGCAGCTCAGAAAGCCAACCACATCCTGGGCTGCATCAAAAGAAGCACGACCAGCAGGCTGAGGGAGGTGATTCTTCCCCTCTACTCCACTCTCATGAGACCCCACCTGGAGTACTGCATTCAGCTCTGGGGCCCCCAACATAAGAAGGACATGGACCTGTTAGAGTGAGTCCAGAGGAAGGCCACGAGGATGATCAGAGGGCTGGAGCACCTGTCCTATGAAGACAGGCTGGGAGAGCTGGGGATGTTCAGCCTGGAGAAGAGAAGGCTACTGGGAGACCTTACAGTGGCCTTCCAGTACCGACAGGGGGCCTACAGGAAAGCTGGGGAGGGGCTCTGTATCAGGGAGTGTAGGGATAAGACAAGGGGTAAAAGCTTTAAACTAAAAGAGGGGAGATTTAGATTGGATGTTAGGAGGAAAATTCTTCACTATGAGGGTGGTGAGGCACTGAACAGGTTGCCCAGAGGAGCTGGGGATGCCCCATCCCTGGAGGTGTTCAAGGCCAGGTTGGATGGGGCCCTGGGCAACCTGGTCTAGTGGAAGGTGTCCCTGCCCATGGCAGGGGGTTGGAACTAGGTGATCCTTATAGGTCCCTTCCAACACAAACCATTCCATGATTCTATGAAGGAGGAGATGCCTTGCTGAGCCACATGAAAACTATGGTGGATGCTCTAGCATGGGTCCATGCACTGTGTTTTTCTAACACTTTGCTTAACACAGCTGTTGCCCGGTTTGTCTCTGGAGGTGAGACGCTGCCAGTCTCAGTGTGCTTGCGTTTCAAATGGAGTAAAGCAATTGTTCTAATTGTTGCAGTTAGTAATGCTGTCATATAGTGAAAGGCTCATCTGAAAAGTAAAGATTTGCAGTTTCTTAGCAACAGCAGGGCTCTGGGTTTGCTTGGTCCTTTCTGGAAAGTTATAACATTTGACTTTCCTTAGCCAAGCATGCCTTTTCAGGTCAGCTAATACATAGTTAAAATTACTTCTTCAACAGTCACAGTATTCACAGAGCAGAATGACTTCATGGGGAAGGATGTGAGACTGCTTTCCAGAGCAAGTTTTGACAAAGAGGAAGGAAGGAAGAAATGCAAAAGAAAGGTCTGACTTTGTGTTTGGTGATCTGATAATGTTGATTTTTGGAAGGGCCCCATTTTGAAGTCTTTTTTTTTTTTCCCCCCTCCCCTTGCCTTCTGTTTTGCTAGGTGGGATGACCAGAATTTGTACATTTTGGTGTGTGGTGCATCTTTCTTGCCAATAGATCATTTTACTATGTAAAACTTGTGGCAGATGAAGACAAGATTGAAGCCACAGCTGAGTAAAAGACAAATGACAGTCTCAATCTGAGAAGACAGATCAGAGGAGTTGCCCTGGTTTTGATAAAAAAAAACACATACCTGAAATAGTCACTCTACAACAGTCCTTTAGTCTTCCTGAGCAAACAGATAAACGATGGAAGAACATATTTCAGAATTTTTGCCGTTTGCACAGGTTTTCAAAATTCCAGAGCACTTAAAAAATCCATTAGAGCTGCCAAAAATGATATATTTAAGTTGAAGTTTTGCTTCATTTTGTAGTTGGAATGGGTGTAGATGGGTAATACACCAGAATCAGAATCTGATTTTCTCTGTCATCTCATCTCTGTCCTGAGATGAGATTGTCCTTAAATAAATAAAAATATTTGGCCAACATTGAAGTTGTCTCCTTTCTCAAATTTTTGATTGGTATCATTAATAAAATCAATAAATATCACTGTTTTTTCTTCAGAGATTACTAATGTGATTAGAAAAAAAAATCTTTTTTCCCAAATTAATATGTGAAGAGTAATACCTAATTTCGCTGTTTAATTTCCTGTCCTTTGAGTTCTCAATTCTTTTGGCCCTTGAAGTAAACACGCTTTCCAAAGGAGGTGCCGTTACTGTATCGAAGTGTTTCAAACCTCCAGTGTGATGCTGTTTCCTTTTCTTGAATAGTTAAGTGTGCTGAAACTTGTACTCAGAGCCCAGCCTCAACTGAATTCTTGTGCAAAACTGGATTGCAGCTTATAAGATCAACCTGTCTTCGTGAGGTACATTGTAAACTATTTCTAAACTATTGCAGTTCATTTAAATTTTAGTTCTTGTACAAAGAACTAAAAAATTCAGAAAGGTGCATCACTTGGTTTTAATCTGCAAGAAGTTTAGTCTGAAATATATGAAAAGTTTTTTAAAATGCTATTTAATATGATTTATAATATATACAGTCTGTATATCAAGATAAATCATTACTGCCTAGTTGGCTTTTATTTTTGTGACCAATTCTTGCTCTGTAGTAAACCAGTAAAGTTAGCAAAGCTGATGCTATAATATTGCAAACCTGAAGAGGTTGAATTAAAACACTCTTGGTTTCAACTAGAAATTCTTGACTTTAGAAAAATGCTGAATGTTTAAGTCCAATGAGACTTTTATCCTCTTAGGCAGGTTCTGGTTATATTTTTGTGTTTTACTATGTGATTATGAGGGGAACAAACTTTATTTTTTTTAATTTTTAATTAGTTTAAGGAAAAGTAAATAAATTCCTATAGAATAAAATGATTTTAATAAAACTTGATGCAATGTGAGAACCATAATGAGCATCATAAATGTTGACAGTGGTTACACTAAAATTGTGTTTAGGATCTAGTGGAAGGCACTGGCAGTTTGTTGGCCTACGAATATGCTGAAAAACATGACTAGGTAGTTACTACCATGCTTTATTGACTGGCGCTATTCCCTCTCGCAGGTTCTGGGAGCACGGAGTGTGTTAAAGTTGAGAGGTTCCATGACTGTTGAGTCTTTTGTTCTAGCTTAAATGAAAGCTGAAAAGGGTTCTTAGTTTTCAAGTAAACTTCAAGTGTTATTAACATTGTTTCCCTATAAAAAACTTTTATATTCTTTCTTTTAAAGGAACATGCAGTCATGCAGAAAAAAATTGTGTGTATCCTTAAGTTATGGTTTCTTGAGGACAGTTACGGTGATTGTTTTTTGAGGAGCATTGTTGTTCTTCTGAAGAATAATTTTGACAGTTTCTTCCAGTGTATTTCACCGATAACACATTTATTTATTTGCTAGCTATGAAGGATACAGATCCAAATTGCCAATAATCTGAAGCAATAGCAATCTGAAGGTCCATAACTGTTCCCAGGATGCTAGTGAATAACAAGGGGCAGACTTCTGTATCATTTTCCTCCAACAGGATTTCTGTTGCCATTTTAAATTTTGTGTATGTTTAAATTCCAAGTGGTGAAAAATAGTTAATCCATAAAAATGGACTAATGTTCATCTCCACACAGATAAGGCTGGATGGAGATAAGGCTAGATGGAGATAAGTCTTGGAGTAGAAGCTGAAAGCAGTACAGCCTTTTTCCAGCTTTTTCTTCTGTATGGCCTCCTAGATTCTATGTAACTTTCAGCATTTTTCAGGCCACTTCTGCGCTTTCTCTTGTTTACTGCTTTTCACTAACAAATCCAGAAACTTGGTGCCAAGGTTTCATTTTTGTTGTTGCTAGCGATGCCATAAATCATACAACAGTCATGTGAGGACTTGTGAGTTGCTTAGGTCATTAAATTATATAATGCCTTCAGGTGCCTTCCAGATAGAGGTTAAAACCAGAG
Source organism: Chauna torquata (assembly GCA_013399475.1). Lineage (NCBI taxonomy): Eukaryota > Metazoa > Chordata > Aves > Anseriformes > Anhimidae > Chauna > Chauna torquata. Next base: position 61,882 of record VXAL01019867.1, on the reverse strand, counting down.
GATTTAATTCTCTATAAAAATATTTTTTGTTTTGAGTTATTTATTAGTTTCAGAGTCTATTGTTTTACCACAGGTAATGATCTCTAATCTTCATTTCAGTTGTCATAGTTACTTCTCTCCACCCAGTCTGGTCTCTTAAGACACGCTAGTGTTAAAATATATAAAATGTAATATAAGAAATTATTTATGCCATCTTCTGCAGCAATGCAGAGACCTAATCAAGGTTGTCCTAGTAATACTGATTAATTACCTTAATGAACTATAAAATATACTGTAATATATAATGTAATTGTTATGATACAATTGTAAGTGTATAATAAAAATATAATGTAATTGTTTTACAATGGAAACAAAAGCTTATACAAATAAACTTCAATCAGCTTCTTAATAAAGCAAGATCAATTTTTAGGTTCTTAACAAGAGAACTCTTTTCAGTGTGAAAATAGTTTTACATGCAACTACAAGAGAACAAAAAACACAAAAGTTGAAAAGATCTCTGATGCTGAAGATGAAATGAGGAAGGACACATTTTTTATGGCAATGTTCTTTAAAATGTCCGTTTCTGCTGCAGAAATGAAGTTTAAATGTTATGTTCCAGAGTCATCCAAAACTGGTTATGTATAACATTAAACACATCCCCACCCCTCCCACACCCACACCCTGTGGCAGATACCTTGTAAAGATCTCCGTGCTTCACTTAGAAGTCTTCTGTCTTTACAGAAGGGTTGTATCTTCCCCTTCTCTCTGTCCTTCTTAACACAGGAAACCATATTATTGCGTAAAATTTGTCATTCGTTAAAAGATTTGATCAAAGTTGGCATTAGCTTTTGCTTCACACTTGTCTATAATGAAGGAGGTTGAGCCTGTGCTTGGAAGAGGAAGCCTGGAAGTATGTTTTTTTTTCCGAGCAGGCTTTCCTGACATGGAGGATGGGAGTTGAGGATGAAATGCGATTGACTTGTGTTTCAATTCATAGATCAAGCATTGCTAAGCAGGTACTAGTGTTGTAGTTTTCTTGTATGTTTTTCATGAGCTTTGTAAGTAAGGAAATTCTTACCTCTTTGCAACCATACTAAATACGTGGTTGTAGTACCGGGCCCCATGTCTGTGTTTCAAGAACTGCAGATGAAAGATTTTAGCATCAATTGTAAGCAAAATGCAGGACAACTGAAATAGAAGTGTTTGTGCTGGCACATTATTGGCACTGTTCATTGAATGATTCACAAAACTGCCTACGCTAAGAAGGAAGATGTAACCCTGAAAACAGTAGTCCTGGGGAGTGCATTTAGACCCAGTGATGCTGAACACCATACTAGCAGCACCCAGTGCACTGGATATGTTTTAGGGAGCTTCTTCTTTAATAAGCATTAGTTGTTGGTCATTTGTTCTCCACCCAAATTTGCATTCATTTCCTGGGCTCACCAGCCTCAAGCTACATTTCATTAGCACCTGAGTAAAGCTGTTGTGTAAGCAGATACATGCATACTCTTTCCTCCCTGCTCCAAGCCTGCTGCTGTTCCTGCCAGAGGGCGTGCAGACCTCACTGGGAAGGCAGGGTCTCATCACTGCTCCAGTCCGCAGGCGCCAGCACTTCTGATGCTCTGCTTCAGTGAGCTGGCGTTGGATTCTATTTCATCCCTTGATTCCCATGGTCAGACTGGATCCATTCAACTATCTTCCTGGGGCTTTTTTTTTTTCCCACTTGCACGTATATTTTTGTGATACCATCTTCATCTCCTCTGCTCGTCTTCAATTTGTTTTATTTTTATTTTACCTTATTCACACTTGTGTCTATGAGGTATAAATAAACAAGAAAAACTCATACATCATCTTTTATCCATGTGAATGAGTATGTAAGTGGTGAATAATTCCCCTTTTTAATGCAGATGCTTCTGTTCTTATGTCCATTTAGTGTGGTTGTGATGCTACTTACATTGTTACCTAGCAGCAGTCGATAGAAGACAAATTTCACTTTTAGACTACTATTTGTGCAGCAATGGACTGTGTACAGCCTTCTTGCAATAAACTCTGTTGTGGATCATTGCTCACATTGTATTGTAAAATGCAATATCTGTGTGCTACATGAACACATTCTCTCACCTGGAAGGTGATTTTGATTTCACAGCACTCTAGTTCCACCAAAACAGTTTCTACAGGCACTAAAACAAGTCCAAGCTCTTAGACTTTTCTTTTTTTTTCTTAGATGTAATTTGATTCTAGGTCTGCTTATTATTTTGTCTTAACATTTGTTTTGTAGATCATTTATGTTTTCCAAAATGATTTTGTAATTTTGGGGATGGGGATAATCTAGATTTGGATGTATGTATGGAGCTGGCATTTACTGCTTCAAACCTGCACAGTTTGTGTCACCCTATAGTGTGCAGTGCACTAAGAGTTATGTCCATGCTATATGGAAAGCTCACTGAGCAGGAAGCGGAAAGGGGATCAGCAGGTGGTGCAGGATTTGAGGTTCCTCAGGGGTAGGGGAATTTTCTCATGTTGCCATCAGTTCCACCCCCCTGTCCCCCCACGGCTTGTGAACGGCAATATTTTGGTTTTGAGGCAGGTCACTTTCTGTGGACTCAAAAACCCTTCCTTGTGCTTTAGCAGGTTAACCAGAGGGTTTGGCTGACCCCAGAGTGTGGTGTGTCAGCACAGCCTTTAAAATATCCAGATGGAATTGTACAGGATTGTATATTCATTGCAGGCTTTACCAAGAACTTGCATACTGAGTATGGGGCATCAATTCTTGTGATGGGTAACCTTGGTGAAGCCCAGGTAAATTGGCTGCTGTGTTTGGATCTCACACATCAGGCCTTCTTTTGGATTTCTTGTTTATTAGTAGCTCACCCTTCTCTGTCATTCCCCATAGATACAGGAGCTGTCTGTTAGCAACTTCAGAGTTGCAGGATTTACTGCCCAGCTGCACTGAGTCTCTGGAATCTGTTTTGAACCTCAGACTCCTCTGTGGTTTGAATGCCGAGGCTCTAGTCTTATGAATACTTTAAGTTCATCCATCAATTCCACAGCCGTGAAAGCAGACAGTCATAGAGATACAGACCTTTGAAAAGTTTTGAACCACAGCTTTCTTAGCTAGCATAGAAGATACAAGGATCAAGGAAAAAAATCAGCGTAAATGTAATCTTTTCCAGTTACCTCTTCTCTCTGTACTGGCATTTAGGCTTGTATCAGGACCAAATGATGAGTTCCAAATCTTAGCCTGTATCTCAGCTGTTCTGCAGAGAGCAGGGTATTTCTCTTTAGCTCTCTGTATAGGTCATCTTCCACTGATGTAAATTTTTTTACTTCCATTTCTGACTACAGCGCTACCCAAGAACAGTGGAAGTCTTGCTCAGGCTACTTGTGGTTGAATCCTTTCATTCCACCCCACACCCAACACCCCGCCTTGAATTCTGTAATGCCTGGAGCTTTTAAGAGTCAACTTTCACAAGTTATTTCTTTTTCCACTGTTTAGGAATTTCCTGTACTCCAAACCTCAGCCTTTTAAGACAAACTTGGTCTTGCATTTTTCCCTAATTTTCAGCTGCATTATTCTTCTCAGAGGTTCCACCTGAAGGTTCAGCGCCTTCCATCTTACTGGGTGTTCAGATTGTCAGGCCTAGCTCAGAGAGCAAATGTAGAACTGCTTCTTCACCAGCGGTATCCCTGATGCAGTGATTTCAAAACTGTGAATTCATATACTGTGCCTCACAGTTATTGTAAAACCGTGATCATTTCCTGGATATGGTATCTTTCAAATGTACGGTAAAATTTGCCATGAGAAACGCCACGCCATGAGAAAATAATCCTTGTTTGAGCATATTGATTTTGTCTGTCCAAATTTACGTGTAATTTCAGGATTTATTTTAAATTCTGTGTAAGAATAAAGTGGGTTTTAAGACTATTATTAGCATTTTTTCCCCTCCCTCTCTCATTTCAGATGTTGCAGTTGTGGATATGAGTGATATTTCCAAGCAACCGTCACTGTTCTACCACCTTGGTGTGCGTGAAAGCTTTGACATGGCAAATAATGTTATACTCTACCATGATACTGATGCTGACACTGCTCAGTCTCTCAAAGTAAGGTTCTCACTTCAAAATCTGCTTCATTTCAGAAATACCTTTAACTACCTGATCCTGCAAATGTTTGTGTTTTTCTCTGAAAATTCCACTGAATGTGATTTCCTGATGGCTATGTGACAAAATCAGGTTAAGAATAATAGCTACTAAGCTACTAGCAAAAATAGTAGTGATTAGAATACTATAAAAGCTTGTTTATAAGAGAAGATCCTTAGTATGATACTAAATTTGTTTCGGATGGTTAGACTTGGAAGTGAGAGTGCTGGTCTAATTTTTCCTTCCTCTCCCTCTTCTTTTAATTAGAGTACATGTAAAAAAAATGTTGTGGCTTTTATAATAATGATACTTGAACAAGGAATGTATTGCAGCCTACTCCTACTATTGATGCGCTTCTTACAGATGAGGTTAGTATCTCCTAGGTTCTGAGTAGCTAAAACTACAGGAATCTTCTTTTTATTACTCTTTGATGAAGATAAGAAAGAGATCCTCATCAAATCTTTTTATAGGCCTCTTGTTTATTTTTATAGTAGGATAATGCATGCTATACACTTAATTCCTGTAATTGCTGTTCTGTCTTCAAGTCTTACATTGTGGATGTTTCTGTCTTTCACATTATAGGTTCTCTTTGGTTTGGATCACATTTAGACAACTCTTCTCTGTGTTGTTACCTACTGATTCTTTTAATATCATCCATTTTCTTGCTACCTTAACTGAGAGTAGCATTGTTCATGCTTTGTGTTTTTTGCTGTTGTTTTTTTTTTCCTTATTTTGAGTTATTGTCCTTTACTCTCTTTATATTTCTTTATGACACTGATCCCCAAAATCCTTCTTGGAATTGTCCAGCCTCTCCTGATGCCAGAAGAATATTAAGTTTAATGTTAATGTTGTATGAATCTTATCTCTTCCCAGAAAAGCTGTGTTCTGTCATAGCTTCTCTTTCTTCTTTTCTCCTGCTCTCAATGTCATCAGTTTTACTCTGATGTGTCTAGTATCCCATACTTCCTTTCTGCAAGTGGCGGTTCATGTATACATTCACATTCTATATGACCTGGAGTCTCAAGAATTCAGAGATGGAGCCTCTCACACCCTTTGCTCAATGAGATAAAGCAGATATGTGCTAAGGCATAATTGCATGCCCTCCATTCCTCTGGCTAATCAGAGTGAGCACGCATACAACTTTTCATCTTGCAGTGGTAGTATACCTAACTGCAAAGAGATCTTCCATTTTTATTTTTCATTAACACATTTTTAAATCTTTCTTTTACGCTGTCTCTCAGATGTTCTGATCAACTTGGTTCTCCCCAGCACATGCCAAAATTTGGGAAGCACAGTCTAGTCATCTTCTATATGTCTCTACCTAGTGAGGACCTCTGTGGATGCCTTTGATTTCTGCACTTTGTGCCAAGCACATATGCAAGCATGTGCTCCATAACTGGAGTGATGAATGACCTCCAGAGTCACATCTGTCTGTGGGCCAGATCTTCAGATTGTTCTTTGCCAGAACTTGCAAGTCTTTGCAGTGTCAGTTCTGCGGCTTTTCTTCTACGGGTGTAAAGCTCAAGGACGAGTCTGGGGACCTGGGAACACTGGAGCATGACTGGATCACACAGAGCTAGAAAAGCTATTATCTGTCTTCACCTCTGTTCTGCCAGGAGCTCTGTCAGTGACACTGAGGCCCCACTGGATCTCTTCCTTCTTTCACAGTTGTTTGTGTAACTTCATTGGCTGACATTGTAAGATGTGCCAGGGGCCTATGGGATCAGAAGCCTTGATTTAAGTTGCTGGAAACAAGTTGAAGAGATCATCTGGATTGAACACTAGAGTAGTTTAAGGAAAACACTGGCATATGGCTCAGCCCTACCCTGATGTCCTGACTTCTGCAATTGAGCCCCAGTTCACTGTTGGATACTGTTCAAATATACCATTGCACCTTTCTTCTTAGGAATACTTCAGAAGGTGGATAGGGATTGTTCTTGGGGTCTTTCAGTGAAGAACATTTCATGATATCTTGACACATTTCATGGTTTAGGTGCTGGATAGTTCTCAGAAGAGTTCATTTCTACCCCAGTGAGAAAAAGCTTTATCAGCAGTAGATAAAGCTTTACTGGAGATACTTGTTTAGCTAGGTGGTCATGCTTGTCTTTAGATATGTGATATTTCAGATGTCTAAGCCTTCAGTCATTTTTATTCTGAAGTATTTTATTGGCCTAAAAAGTATGAATTAATCAGTAATTCTGTTTAGGTATAGGTACCTTAGTATATATTGTTGACTGTCTGCTAGCGATTCTTTATTTCTGACTAATTTGGTCGGTTTTTTTTCCCCTGCCTTCAGGAATTTAGTACTTTACTTGGTTCTACATTGCTGTATGTGCCTCTTAAGAGTGTCTAGCCTAATTATTATAAAGGCAATATTCCTGCTGTTACTCCTACAGGGAAGAGCTGTGAAGTTCAGACAGCCTGACTTTATATAGCTTATTTCATAGAACCCATCCTTGAAATTCTCCCAAGAGTTCTCTCTTCAGTTTCATCAGTGTTCTTTCCAAAACAACCTAGTTCTGTGCACATAAAAGAATATATAGTCTGGATTGCAAGAGGATCATATTTGCAGAACTAAACCTCTTAGATGGTCCGTGACATTTGGTCTGATGGTGTACATGGGCACCATCATTTTTGTGCAAACGGATTTCAGGCTGTTGGATGTGAAATTGCTCAAGCAGAATTATCGTAGCTTGTCAGAGCACATACAATTAAATTATATCAATAAGCTTGCTTAGAAACAAGTCTGAATTTTTGTAGAGTGGCTTATCTGGAGATCTGTTTATTTCACCAAGCAGTGTTCATTGGACATGCAGGCCATCACTAGAAGGAGGAGAAGGTTACTTACCAGCAACTGGAGATATTTGAGGTCTGGTTTACATGTCCATTAAATTATCATCTGCCACATGGTTTCAATATCTCTCTTTAGATTTCAAGGTGAGAAGAAGTAGGGTATAGGGGTGTGTTGGGCTGTGTCCATCCAGGTAGGAAAGGGACCTAGGTATCTTAAGAATACTCTTAGACAAAAAATCTCCAGCTTTGAATGCTTTTGTTTCACAAATGCCAAGTATGTGACTGAGTACATGGAGTGCCCAGTCTGAGAAACTCCATTTAGTGGCAAGTACATGTTTTTTTCATCTTCTGAGCACTTCTTTAAATAGGTTTCTTCTCTGAATCATTAGTTCTTTCCTAACCTGAACTACTGAGACTTTTCTTGATATTGTTCTGTCCATTTACTTGGAATTTGCTATGGCAGAAAATACAGATTATACTGTGAAGAACACATTTGTATGTGTGTATATATGTGTATATGAGTTATTTTTATTTGACATGATAATTCTCAGTAAAAATGGCTATTTTTATTCTTTTTTTTTTCCAGGATATGGTATCTCAGAAAAACACAGTAAGTATTAAATCTACATTCATTTTAAAACACAGAATGAGTACTACATTTGAATCAACTTTAATAACAAAAGCTGCTGAGCATATATATGCTCTATATGGTAGAAGGAAGTCTGTTTTCCCTATATACAATTCAGACTAGTGGAAATCTTGTTCACTTCCTTTCCAAAGTAAACCTAGATAAAAAAATTTACTTTTCTTTAGAAGTTCCTTTTTAAGTTCTAGAAAAGTGCCAGTAAATATGTTATATATGTAGGTTCATAGGTCAAAATGTAAACTCCAAAAGTCTGTTTCTACCTCTACCACTTTCACTCCCTCCCTTGTGCAAATGTGTATGTGTGTGTGTGATGCCTTATTAAGGCTGTCTTGTGTATCAAACAGATTTGGCTACTGCATACCCATCCTTTTCCTCACAAATTCACAGATTTTGCTGAGGAGTGCAAAAGTTTATTTCCTAAATGAAAAATATTCTTACCTTTGATACGAGTAAAACCAAACAAGTAAGCAAACCTCAACCAAAATAAAATTTGGTGGTTATTTTAGGCTTATTGTAATGTAGCACAATATCTTACACAGTTATATATTTTTGATACTTAACATCACAAAAGTGGTTATTTTCATTAAACACTGTATGCTGTTATACTGAAAACTATTGAATTTGCAAAAATCTTAAATTTATTCCTTTCTGTTTTCCCAACATTTACCGTATACTTTTATTCTCTTCTGAAGAATATAGAGCAGGATTAAAATAATAAAATATTCTTAGATTTTGCTAAACTGGTAATTTAAAGATAGTGCATTAGTTACAGCAGTTTATTTTGAGTTGCTGTTTATACTTGGCCACAGCACTGTAAGTAGGCTAAAGATAGATCAAGCTGAGCACTTGAGTAAGTCCAGGTCATTTTCCCGTCTGTCACGGTGATCTTTGATCTAGTTTCACTGTGCAATGGGGAGTGCATTTACTAGTCTGCAGCTCTGTGAAAAGGGGCCTGAGAACAACTGCAGGTTTGCTTGTGATTATGCTACTTTCCATCTTCCGGCCACAACTGGTGGGTGATCAAAATGTCACAAGCATGTGCTTTCCCCTCCAGAGCAAGAGAGAGAATTGTGACAGAACCGTTTGGTGGTTGCTCCAGAGGTGGAGTAAAGGCAGAGGACGGTAGCGAGTTCAGCCTAGCGCCCTCAGATTATCAGCCTGCAATCTTTTCTTTTGGCTGGTTCTCCTGCAGAGGGAGTTTCTTCACCTTCATGTAGAAGAGAAGAAAAGATGGATTTGGTAACATGTTTTCTGCTGCAGGGCCTGATATTAGACCTGGAAACACCAGGTTAGCAAAAGGGGCAGGGAGAGATCCTGAAACTGGGATCCTGGTCCCTCGTCTGAAAAGGGGGGATTGTGAGCCCACTTCCTTCAAGTACTTAAATTATGAAAACAATTGTGAGTAAAATGCAGAGGAAAAAATAATTGATTTTAAACACCAAGAATGGATTCTAGACCCTTGTGTTATTTGAGGTTATTAATATTCTTTTATTAGATCATAAATTATATTGTAATATGCTCCCATATTGCATTCTTTTATCAGTTTTTTAAATTAGAAGAAATTGTGACAAAATAATTAGCAAGCTAAATAGTTAATAGGTTAAAACTTTTTTTTTTTCTCAGTTGGAATTGCCTTCAAATAGACAATTGCTTTGCACTCCTTCCAGATCCAGTGAGGTGTCATGAGAGCTGTGCAGTCTGCTGCAGTCCCCAGACTGTGCCACTGCTTCATTGCTTGATTAAATACATTGCAACCGTATGGGCAATGTTTTGTTGGAAGGTCATTGCTAATGAGGGATGCTGTACTAGTCATGTAGTTATTGAATCGATGTGAATGTACTATGTCCAATGAAGTAAATCGGTACATAACCATTTCAGTTTAAATTCTCAATATTACATATAACAGTTAATACACTGTACCAGAGTACATTCTTCCTGATTGAAGCAGTCTTTGTACCAGTATGCCTCTGCCTTAGCTGTAAAATAGCAGAAAGAGCTTAAGTGCAGTCTTCACTAGGGTGTGGAGACATGTTGAAAGGAGGATAGATACTTCATCTGCTAAGCCTTCTTCCAACCCAGAGGTAGCCACAGGAATACCATTGCTGTTTTTAAGAGAAGAAGTCCTCTCTGCTTCTTATGAGCTCTATGTGCACACATCTGTGCTGGGTATAAGGGAAAAGGGACAACTGAGATTGCTACCAGACACGTTGCACCATTTTTCCAGCAACATGAGTGAAACTCTTTGTACAGAGTACTGTATTTAGGAGCTTTCCCTGAGGTTTCTTTGTCCTCACCTTTGCTAGTTGTCCTGCAAATCTCAAATCAAGTACAAAGGTGCAAAAAAAAGATCACAGCATAGAATTGGTGTGGAACCATGTTAAAGATGCAGAGAAGATGAATGTGTAGTGTGTCCCTAGTGATGATTTTCTTTTGAGTATTACAAGTAAGCCTTGAAAAAATTGGTATTTTCCTTGTAAGGAAAACATTATGTGAATTCAGTATGAAGGAGGAGGCAAGAGTGTGGGAAAATGAACATAAAGCTGAAAACAACGCATAGAAAAAAACTCAGCAGTTAATTTGGGACTTGGCTTCAGCACAGTTGATCTAACAGTGAAAATTATAGAGCAGCATGCTGTGTCAGTGTCAGTTTTAGAGATTTAATAGCTTAATGTCTGAAAAAAAAAGTGTAACAGTAGGAGAACTGGAGATGAAGCTTCCTTCCACCATCCAGGAATGAAATTTTCAGGGATAAGCTAAGATGGGGAATGTGATTCAGTTCTACTTGACTCCCACAAACAAGCAATTAAAATTCTGTATCAATAATTTATTGCATACTTGGATACGAAAGGAAAGAATTACTGGCTATGGGAGTTCAGTTCCCAAGGACAGAACTGCCCTGGTATGAAATTGAAGGTCAATATTCTCTGTGCCCCATCAGTTAGGTTTCCTTCAGAGCTCCTCTGTGCTTTGAGGACAGCCTTCTGCTAATTTTACTTATAGCATATGCACAACTCCCTTGTTTCTGTCAAAATTATCATTGATAAAATAAATTACAAATGTCCAGTCTAGCAGAACAATTTTCCTGTATCATTACAGAAGAATCAAGGTTTGAGAGCACAGTGGGTGCTGCTGGACTGTAAGGTACAGGAAAATGCATTTCTCTCTGGAAAGCAGGATTGTGCATTGGAGTTTCTTTAAATGCCAGATTATGACTGGTTAACTGGAAAAATAAAATTCCAAGGATTTTCAAAAGCCAAAATTACTTACAAACAAACAAACAAACAAAACAATCAATCAAAAAAAAAAAAACAAACTTCCTCCAAACTAATATAACACACAAAATCCATAGGGAAGTTATTTTATTTTGAGGCAACATTTTGTTGATAGCCTTGATTTTTGTTTGTTTGTTTTCTTCTCAATAGGGAAATTTTCTCTCTCCCTCTACAAAATTTTAAGGAATGGTGCTTAAAAATGTCTAACATGGAGTGAATGTAAGAGTGCACAAGGAGCTTTTTAAAAACTTCTGGAGTCAGGTGGCAAAATGTACGGTCCTTCTCACAATAGTTCTAGCATTCATTGTACATAGTTTATGAAATACATACTTTGATCCATTTATTTTTTTTGAATGTGGCACTGAGAATATAAGCTAGAAATTTTGACTTTGGAAAAATTATTAGAGCAAGTACAGAATATAAAGAGAGAGACTTAATTTTTCTTTAGTTAATGGCATGCCTGAAGAAATTTGAATAACCCTGTTAATTTCTCTTGGGGAAAATATTTAAAGAAAAGTAGGATGCCTATTAAACCAAAAGGTTTGTTATTACTTAGGTCTGTGGACCTGAATAAGTATTTTCAGAGATTTAAATGGATTTTTATTTACTTATTTATTTATTTATTTATTGTTAAATCCTGTAGCAGCTCTGATATAATAAGGAC
>VXAL01019867.1:0-49952 GCA_013399475.1 Chauna torquata | reverse complement strand
TTATTTATTTATTTATTTATTGTTAAATCCTGTAGCAGCTCTGATATAATAAGGACAGAATAATGCCTTGGCGTAAAGGGAACAGGATTGTAATTTATCCTTGCCACAAGAAATTTTTATGTTGAAAAATCACTTTTTATTGTGATTGGCAGAAAGTCTCTTCAGAGTTTCAGTAGCTGTATAAATTAGACTGTATCTACTTTTTCAAGTCAATGAACATTTAAGAAACCTAAATAAAAAGATTTTGGCACTTGAACTCATATTCTCCAATTTAGTAGCCCCGATGGATTGACTAAAATATGATTACATTACACAAATTTAATAATCTNAAAGAGTAACCCAATAAATATTATTTTTAATGTTTCTTATCATTAAATATGCTACTGTTACTATTGACATAATGAAAACTAAGGCTTTTAAAATTTATTTATGACAGTTTTTATGGAAATGTTTCTTACTCAAGGGATGCATATTTGTAGTGATTGGATGATAGTTAATGAAACAGGTAATTAATCTGCCACACTCCTGAAAGTAAGACTTAAAGCATGTTATTGATGACACAAGGAGATGTAAAGACAAATAAAACAGATAAATAAAGAAATCTTACATTCTTGATGGCAACTTATTGCACTATTTTCTTGTTCTTGTAAAAATAGAGTTGCTATAAATATCTATATTCATTTTCTGTTGTTTCTTTAATAGTTTCTCTATTCATGTGTCGTGTCTGTCGTTTTGATTCTTATGCTATTTTGTGGTGGTGTTTTCCTCTTTGTTATTTTATTTCAATTTGGAGTAGGTTGCCAACCACAAAGCTTTTCTTCGGGTTCAAGTACCTCCTGAATACCACAGTGGTAATCAGATAGGCAAAGTATGTATCACTTCAAATCTGTTTTCTGTTGAATAAATATGGCATCTGATTACTGTGTTTATAGGCATTTTTATTTAAGGATGCTTTATAAATTATACTTGGCAGGTTCTTTCTTTCAAAGTTATTGTAATCTTAGAGTATTTGTTACTTGCAAGCTAGATCTTGTGTTTGGAATATTTGGTTTATGACAATCTCTCTCATAGTATTTACATAAAAACAATGCGTATGATCAGCTTTTGAGCAGGAAGTATTTTTTAAAAGTTGATAATGTCTTACAGTCACTTGTATTGCAAGATGGATACGAATGTGATGGCATAGCAAACTAATGTGGAAATCTTAATTATTAAGACAACAGTGGATAAAACTCCCTGAATACTCAAAGGATGTGACTTCTTCAAGTCAATGCAGTTCATTTGCTGTCATCTTATGTGTTGCTCTTTTAACTGCTTTGTAAGTTATGGTGAGCGCTCCTTGAGTAAGTGGCAAAAAGGATTTCATGGCTAGAGTAAAATAATTGTGCTATTAGCCATGCAGGCATAATTCCCTCTCTGAAGATGAAGACATTTTACGCAACATCATTTATTCAAAATAATAGCCCTTTAATTCTAGGATAGTATCTCTGTCACAAAGTGACAGTTTGACCAGAATAACTGTAGCAGGTCAATTAAAACAACAACTGTTTACATTATTAAGGTCAAATGTTCACTTTTAGCAGCATAAGCAAAATGTTTAGTGGAGTATTTTAGCACATAAAGCACTCTACCTTTGGCCTATCATGCATAGATCCTAAAATGGCCTTTGTGGACCTAACTCCTTCAGCAAAGGCATGTCTCTGTGCTTAATTCCTTTAATCGTTTTCCTCTGAAAAACAGGTCCCTTTCTCAATTTACTTGCAGGGTTTTGTTTGTTTGTTTGTTTTTGTTTTTTTTTTATCTTCCTGAACTTTGGGCTCATCTTCTGTTGGATGAAAGTGTTGTAATTGAATACAGAAGTTTCACTACTAGCACATTGGGCATACATTATTTACTGGAAGATGAGCTATCTGTAGTTGGTGGGGTTTTTTTTGTTTTTTGTTTTTTTTTTCCCCCAGTCTGTCTTTTTTTTATTTTTAAACTTAAAAGTTTCTCAAAGTAAGATAGTAAAAATGGCTAAGAATTCTGAAACAAACCAACTCAGCATACAGTATTTGTAAACTACAAAGACACAATCCTATCGCAATTAGATAAATCATAATTTATAGATTATATATATTTGTAGCTGGAATGGCTATATATGTCCTTAATACATACCCGTGCCATTTATTTGTTATCTTAAAAAGCAGTAGCTGATGTGTGACAGGACAGTAATTTTCACAGTGATTAGCTTTTGGTATCAGAGACCAGCAGCCAGAGCAGATTATCTGAAGAAGTAAGGATGGTATTTTCAGCCATCTCTAGCCATTGACAGTATAGGAAAAGTAGATGGACAGAACTGTTTTTTTACGTAATGAAGAGAAGGAGGACTATTTTTAGAAAGCTCAGGCTGTGCACTCTATATGAAGGGGCTTTATAATTTATTATGTGTAAATATCGGACAGAAGAAGCTAGAAAATTGGAGATAGGTGTCTATCGGGGCATACAATATTTGATTTCCTTAGTGTTATACTGAATGGTATCTCTGCCGGGGGCAGACTATCTTTTCCTTCATGTGCGGCACTGAAGACATGCCTTGTCACCTGAATGAAATGGGTATGGACTGCTCCTCCCAAACATGGCAAACTAATTTTTGGAGGTACAGCTGTGCTTTTTGCTCTTCAGACAAGGTCATATGCTGAAGTATGTGCAGGTTTCCTGACTTCGGCACACAAAAATGTGGTTTTAATTGCACAGATTTCACTATCCAAAACGAGGCAAAAATCTAGGTCAAACAGATGAAGTTGCTGAATATGATAAATACAGTGTTTCACACATGCCGTTTAATATTTTCTGAAAATTGCTTTGCTTTTTCAGGAGAAACTGTAGCTCTCTTTGCATCACAAGATGCATAATTTTTTTTCCCCATTGCAGGAAGAGCTAATTCATTTTTACAGGCTTAAAAACAGAATTTATACACAAGCAGCTATTGTGTTGCGCTGAACTTAGTGTTTATTTGAATAAACCTCAGACTAATTGTTTTAACATACTGGTTGCTTGGTTTGCAAGTTTCCCAGCTTTTTTAGTAGGAGGATAACATTGCAACAGATAATGATATTGTTACACCAGAGGTTCTGTACTGCAAGGTTTGTGAAGAAGGAATGTGGCCCGATCTTTATCTGTTAGAAATCATTTGAAATTCTAAATCCTTACAGACTCAGATCAGTAACAGGATGTCTCTGATACAGATTTTTTCTGTCTGTACTTTCAGCAACTGCATACCCTAACTTACTATTTCCTGTGAACAGTTTATTTCTCTTATCCAGTTTATTAATGCATATAGAAACATGCCATCCTCGTATCTGTTCTTTCAGACATCTCAACATTCTCCCAGTGTTCATGGTAACTTTAAATGGCTGCTGCTTTACTGCAGGTTTAGATGATATGAAGAATAAATGGTATGATGTTGCTGTAGGTGTTTGATGCCTTGGTATCCCCAAGGTGACAGCAGAAGGATATTCAGTGGTAGCTGATTGCATTAGCTGTATCATACTGACTTCAGGGTTCATACCTAGTTACTCTGAAGGCATTGTTTGGCAGAGTTTTTACTTTTCTTTTGAACAGCAGAGAATCATTGTAGTTCAAAACAGGATACTGGTGCTTTTAGTAGCTGTGAAAAACTTCTTAGTTGTCTGGTTTTTTGGGTCTTGCTCAAGATTTGAAGAATCTGAACTTACTGTATTTGGGGTCTGAAAGGCATTTCCCATTTTCTCTCTCATTTCAGCAACTTGATCACGTTTACACTGTCTGTAGCCTACTAAGGATTTATTTTATTTTATTTTGCTTTTGGAATTTTGTGTTAAAGGTCTTAGATATATTATGAAACATTTCAAGGTNGCTGTAGACCATGCCAAACTCTCTTATATGTTATTCAGGGTTTATTTTATTTATTTATTTTATTTTATTATTATTATTATTATTACTTGGTGTTTGACAGCAGCATGAAGCAGATGTTTTGTAAGCTCTTCTGGATTAAGCATCTCCATAAAGTCCTTACAATGCCTGTGTTTCTGGATTTCTCACACAGTTTGTGGTGAGCTCTGCGTCTCATTCTTCCTAGCACAGAGTAAGCCTAGAGGAAGCAAGTACATCTTCCCTGACCTCTAAAATGTGGGATCAGAAGGTTAGCTTGTCCCATCAGGCCCTGTTAGGGTCTGTGCATCACATCAAAAAATTGAACAGTTTTATTGTATTAACAGATCCATACCCTTTCTCATTACCCTTGTTAATATTTGTTACTCTTCCATAGAAAACTCCTTGAATTTAATGCTTGCAAATCCTGTGTTAAACAGTGCACTAAAGCTTCCTAATGCACCAAGCCTGATCTAGCTGTTTTTTCTGACAGTAAAAGATTTCTGTGTATACACAAGCATATTTCCACCTTCATTTGTTTTCTAAACTAAATTTGTTTTTCTTCTAGGCTTCCAGTGGCAATTATTATTTTATTCCATACATTGTCACACCTTGTGCTGACTACTTTTGCTGTGAAAGTGATGCCCAGCGAAGAGCTTCTGAGTATATGCAACCCAGCTGGGATAATATCCTGGGGCCGCTTTGTGTCCCGCTGGTGGACAGGTTCATCAGCCTTCTCAAGGATGTTCATGTTACATCATGGTAATTTTGTAACACATACACCTCCAGAACCTTTGATATTCTCTTTTTAATGTTATGGGAAAAGATGCAGAATCCCCAGTAGCATTAATTTTTCACTGCACTTAATATAGTGTTAAAAGAGGCTGCTAACTTTGCTGTGTTCTGTATCAATGTCCTGCGGCTGTTGCAGTTAACTAGCCATGTTATGTTAGGAAGTGATTTATGGTTACTTTCTGAAATATCAGTAAGCAAAGTCAGTCCACGAGTAAGGTAAAGTGCTTCAGTATGAATTACAGTGCATGAGGTTGTAATAGGATTTAAGATCACAGCCTCTTCATAGAATGGGAAGTCAGAGACCATCTTTTCTTGTCAGCAAATAGGTATATATATACAAGGCAGCAATAAAATGTAGCTATTCCGTGGTTTTTGTTGTTGTTGTTTGTTTGTTTATTTGTCTGTTTGTTTTAATATTAGCTTTCTGATGTCACATAATAAACATGATACTGCTCAGCCACTTCTGCAAGGGACTGTTGGAGTTTTGAGTTCTGCGGCTGGAGATGGAAGTGTCTCTGAACTGCTTACCATGTACTGTGCAGTCTGTTTTTATTGTTTGTTTTTCTGGAAAAAACTGGGAGAGACCGAGCTTCTTGGTTGTCTTTTCTCCACTGTCTGAAGCATGAGGTGGCACTGAGGGCTCTTAGATTTCTTTCCCTTTCCCCATTGCCTTCCTTTGTCCTCTCCTGGTCCCACTGTTAGGATCCATAGATGTCCCTGCCCATATACATCTTGCCTCTTATACCACCATCCACAGCAAGTTCTGCTGTTCTGTGCAACTGGGATGTTGCTGGACTGAGGAAACACAGGCTTCCTCCTGCTTCTCCAAAGAAGAGCTAGAGGGGAGGCTACAGGCAGGCAACACAGGCCCACTTTGAGGAAAGGGACAAGAGGAAGGGCAGAAACTCCCAAAAGCTGGTCAGCATACAGGAAAGCTGTGCTAGGCAATGCAGGACTCGTGAAACTGGTGGCACAGTTGGTCCTGGTAGACATTAATTTCTGTACCATTTAGCGTTTGTGTCATTATGGAATGGTGCTATGGGCAAGAGCTATCCAAAGCTACCTGTATATTTTGTGTGTGACATTTATGACTAGGGCTGTGGGTGATTTCGCTTTGATAATTATGTTGAAAGCTCTAAGGTAAAGCCAATATTCTCTCTTCTATTTTCAGGCTGAAGTGCCTGAAAAAGGCTTTTGTACTGGTGCAGAATTAGACACTGTTGTGGTAGATCTTTATGAAGAAGATGTAGCTAGATAACCGCACATTTCTTCCAAAAGCTTGAATAAATTTGAAAAGGTTAAGTGTTAAATCGTTCTTGAAAGTAAGACTTCCATTCCTAGGTCATTTGGATACTTCCAAAACCAGTGTCTCCCTTTGGTTTGGTTAACAAAAGATGGACTAATTATCATTAGCCTGGGAGAAGGCAATGCTGGATAGAAACTTGACGATGGTAGTACGTGGTGAATTAGGCTAACCTCTACTTGACAGTAAAACAACTATTAAAAGCTTTCCAGTAGTGCCTACTGTGACCTTGCTATCTTGCATTATAAAGATCGTATGCATTCTATGTAAGACATAATGTATTAGAGCACTTAATTTTCTTTGCTATGAGTAGGGCTTAGTGTTTAGCAAAGTTGAATACTTGCAATACTCATTTGTAAACAAAAAAAGTCATTGTATGCACTTGAGTATCTGTCAGGCACCATCTGCTAACTTCCCAGCTATTGACTCCATAAGCTGCTCCAGATAACATTAGCTCTAAGTAGCCTGACCAGGTAGTTTATAGCTGCAATACTGATAACATAGATATAATTTTTTGTTCTGCAAAATCTCTGGCATTGCACTGTGCACTGATGTTAGTTTAAATAAGATGTAAAACGCCTACCAGGGGATTTTATGTTCTCATGTATTATGTTCATCATAATACGCATTATGCATTACGTTAATCAAACAGACTACAACTAAATTAGCTTTTGGTGGCTTGTTTTTGTTTTTTTTTTCTTTATTTGAAAGTTTTGTTCCTTCTTTGGTTATAAAATCCCATATCTCCTCTTTACATTACAGTTGTCTTTTGTCTCTGTGTCATGTTATTATTTCAATTGCTGCCTTCTTAAGGATAGAGATACAAAATGCAACATCTGTCATGGTCAGTAATGGGCCAAAAAAATGCCCCAGTTTTACTGTGGTAATAAAATTATCTGAAAATCCTGGTATTGATATATATAGTC
The DNA here is from genome assembly GCA_013399475.1 of Chauna torquata. Lineage (NCBI taxonomy): Eukaryota > Metazoa > Chordata > Aves > Anseriformes > Anhimidae > Chauna > Chauna torquata. Next base: position 43,037 of record VXAL01019867.1, on the reverse strand, counting down.
CCATAGGCTGAGGTGGAGCAAGGTGGAATATGTATAATGAGTTAATGAAAAATGTAGATTTAGATGAAACATTTGAGGTAGACTTCACTCTGAGGAAATGGTACTTTTTATTAGAAATTATACTTTTTATTAGAAATACAACCATGTTTCATGGTTCCCCTCCCCTGCTCAGGGAAGTGATGGAGTCCCCATTCCTGGAGGTGGTTAAGAGACATGTGGATGTGGCACTAAGGGACATGGTTTAATGATGGGACTAAGTATGTCAGGTTGGTGGTTGGACTTGATGATCTCAAAGGTCTTTTCCAACCTAAATGATTGTAATTCATAAGAAATATCTAACAGTCTTCTTCCATATGTCTGTCTTTTACTTCTTTAGTGCCTATTATAAAGAAACACTGCTAAATGATATTAGAAAAGCTAGAGAGAAGTATCAAGGAGATGAACTAGCTAAGGAACTGGCCAGAATTAAGCTTCGTATGGATAATACTGAAGTGCTGACTTCTGACATTGTCATAAACCTGCTTCTTTCTTACCGAGATATACAGGTATGTTTCTAAAGACTAAGGAAGATGATTTTACCATGGGATTTTGGGTCTTGTTTTTTCTCTGCGCTTCGTTGTTTGTTAAACAGTGTTTCAAAGCTGACACTAAATTTCTGCATTAATGGTTTGACTTGATTATTAGGCTATTTAAGGTTTTACCTATGAAAAAGAGACACTGATTAGGTGACTTCCTGAGGTCTCCTCCTTTGTTTTCTGTCATTTTTAATCTCCTTTAAAAAACAAAGAACAAAAAGCACCTTACCAAAGCAAGATGTTTGCTTTTCGCCTCCCTACCCTTCCTCCTCTGACCTCAAAGTCGAATATATTTGGAAACTAAGAAAAGACATATGTTTTGACCAGTGTTTTGGACAGAGGTGCCCAAGTTAAGAACTATCATTTGAAGAAACATTAATTTATTTTTAAAATGTAAGTGCACCTTTTTTCTTGATTTTGTTTTTAAATAAGTTCTGCTTTTGCTAAAATGCAGCTTATGTACTGTGTTTCCAAACTGCCAGTCTCTGTGTTTGATATCACTTTTAAAATATACTTCCAACCATTCAACAGAAATTTTTTCCACCAGGAGCAAAGGTGGTTATTTGGTAAGTATAAATGAGTCATGAGAGCTGTGGGTGACCATATCACCCTGCATTACCCAACTTTCCATCCTGAGATGCATATTTTCCTGCAGCTCTTTATCCAACTTAATTTTGATCAGCTCTGGTGAGCATTTGCATTCTTTTGAGAGGTCTCCCTTGAGAACTGTAATCATCTTAAAATATGTATTGAACAAACAGATTAAGTACTTGTGAGGCCATCTGTGATCTCAATAAAATGGTCTCTTCAGCAGTGTATATGTGGGTAACCCCTAAAAACAAAAAAAAATAACAAAACAAACAAAAATGGATGCACAACTGGCTAAAGTACTGCAGAATGAGCTGTGCTCTATTCTGCAGTGACCTGATAAAGTGTCATTCATCAGAAATACTCAAAAAGACCTGAAAGAACCAGACTCATCACCTTTCCTTCCTGATGCTGGAAGGTGGCCAGAGGTATTCAGTGACTTGGACAGTGACACTGAATGGAGGAAAAGGCATGGACTGACATGGATAGACAAAGTCCCTGTTTAATTCTTTACATAGTTTGTGGCTGTCACTGACTTTTAGGAGCAGACACCCGAGATACTGTCTAGCTGTCATGATACATTTAAGGTTAGTGATGCTTTCCTTTGCTGGAGATGGTCTTCAGCTTCTTTTTCTATTTCCTTTCTTTCTTTCTTTTATTTTTATTTTTTTTTAAATTCCTACCAGGACTATGATGCTATGGTGAAGCTGGTAGAAACACTTGAAATGCTTCCTACCTGTGATCTGGCTGATCAACACAACATTAAATTTCATTATGCTTTTGCATTGAATCGGTAAGGATAATTGTTTGAGGGTGTTTCATTATATTGCTGTTGTTCCATATAAGCTTATATTTAAATTTACAGTTCAGACAATAAGGATCTGTTCCAAAGGCCACCAGAGTAACAGTGAAAGTCTCCACTGATACCAGTGGGTTCTTGGCCAGGCTAAGATTGTTTATTCTGAGTCACTGATTATTCTGAACATCCTGAAAAGTTTAGCTTAACAGAGTTATGGGTGAGTTATTGAAGTAATAGGTAGCAAGTACTGCTCGGTCCATGAATGCATGTTTGTGATGCAGCTTCCTTGAAAGGTTGAAAGGCAATCTGGACCTACAGGCTCTTTCCTGATTTAGCTTTCCTAGATTAGGAAGCACAGCAGTATATTATTGAACTCTTCTAGATAGCTACAGATTTCTGTAGCTTAATATTATTTGCTTCATTTCTAAAGAATTTGTATTAAGATGGTATCAGAAAATAGATCTTGTATACAAGTGCAATTAGACATAACAATAAAGGAACTGCTTAGATGTAATTTGCATGTTATTAAAAGTTGTGACTTGCAATCAAACTAAAAATTAGCACTGGGCAGCATCAGGATGGCATACACCAAAGGGATTAAGAATTTAGTAACAGATCTAGAAAAGTAGTTGTTGATGGGGAATCCCTACCAGAAAAGGATTTTTTTCTTGTGGCACTTTATGGAAAGTGGTTATATGTCTGGTACCGTTTACCAGTTTCATCAAACTTAGGAGTAAATACAAAATCATTGCTCAGAAAAAAATACCAGATATCACTTCTTCAGTTCTGTGTCAAGGAACAGTCTTCATACAGCATTTTATATAATGAGTTCCCTACAAAAAAAAAGTTCATTTGCATGCTACCATATGCAAGGTCATACACACAGGAACAAAGAATGCAGTACATGCCAGCTGGAGAGTTCATATAATGCAGTGATTTTTGAAAAGGATTTGGTGGTTTGTTAATAGGCTGAGTGATCACCTGAATATGATGCATTAGCAAGTAGCCTGGAGTGATCTTTGAAAGAATGAAGTAGCAAGTAATACAGAGTATTTAGAGTATACAGCATAGGTGTGACTGCTACTGTGCATAATTCTAACGTCTGTGCTTTTATAACAACTAGCTATAGAGATTTCTTTGAAGGCTGGGATAAAACCTGCTTAAAATGCTTTGGTATTTAAAAAGAAAGAAAAGAAAAAGAAAAGAGAAACAAACAGTTCTGAAAGGTGAATTGATTATAATGGGAAGTACCTCTGCGAGAAGAAATTCATCAGGTACCTGACAATGCCCAACTCTCTCACGGAGAGAGGATAACTAGACCCATATTTGGAACTCTAACCCAAACTTGAATGATGACAAAGCCTTTTTAGTAAGGAGAAGGATAAATTATTAATATTTAGTTCTTGATGTGAAATATATGAATATAATCCTTACATATAACTCAACTTACATAGTTATTTTTTTAAGACTGAAAGTGAACACTGGGTGTCTTGATTCTCCTCCGCTCCTGCTATTGTGGACTATTAAATCTTAGCTGATTAACTGAGTCTGTTAACTTCTTTTACTGAAGTACATCTTTCAGAAAATTTAGATCTGAATACATCAAGACAGAATGTTGCAGTTTGCTCTGGTATTTATCACATCTAATGAAAGATACTTTTCCCATTTGGCTCCTAAAAATAAGAGAAAATGGACTTTTGGTATAAAAAATTTATGTACAACATAAGGGAGTATTTTGAAGCAGAAACCAGTGTTTTGCTGCTTCTTGTGATGATGTGCATTTTAAACCATGTTGTAGTTTGCTTCCTGTCTGTATAGTTACTACTGTATGGTATGGTTTCCTACCTTTTTCTCCCCAACCCTTTAAAATTGCAGGCTTGGTCTTGGAAAGCTTCTGAAATTCAAGTCTCCTTGAGATATCATACTGATTTCTTGAGAACTGGTTTCAACAAGAAGGATTTGGCCCTGTTTTTTTTTTTTTTTTTTCCAGAAAAAGTTTTTCCAACTCTTCATTATTTTGGGAATTCGACTCAAGATGTTAGGATCAGGGTCATGCCTTGTCCTTAGGAATATATCCTGATTTGATCAGTCTACAGTTTTTGAAACTTTGTCATTCACATGTGCATGATAAAACTAGCACAATCCCTTGCCCTCTTTGTCTTCAAATTCTTTGTATGTTGTGCAGCACTTGACCCTCATGCCATTAAATCTTCTGTGTTGTTTCGGCACTGCCAATAGAGCCCTTGCAAGACAAAATGGATTTGCTCACACACCTGCTTTCCCCATCGGCAGATTTCATTAAATTCATCATTAGCTTGAACCAGCATGACTCCACTTGTGTTCTGGGAACAATTTAAACGTTGCTATGGAACGTTTTTTTCAGAAATGAATGACCAATTTTCCATCAGTAAGAATGCAGAATTTAGCTTCTACAGAAGTTTTTGCCTTCTTGAAACAAAATGTTGGACCAAAGTCCAGAGTTTAGGACTTCAACATTTTCAGAACAAGTTCACTTAAGTTAAAAATGACCCCTAGAGTGTTGTTTTTAGCATCTTCCGTGGGACTTTTGAGCCACTTATTTTTTCTGTTTTAAGAATAATTTTAATGAAGTTTTGTCAGAACCTATTTATAAAAATATAGAACAATTTTTTCATTTAAGATTCTATTAATTTTAGCATACAGAGCAGTCTAAGTGTTGCTCAGTGTAACTAATTGAGCCTACCAGAGACAAAATACATCATAAGCAAAACAGAATTTGTAGTAGCAAGGATATCAGACTCTGCTGAAGTTAATGTTTGCTTAGTTTCATTACATAAGTGTGCCAGAACTGTGATCATAAACAACAGAGAAAGATGTTCATTTATTTCCTCTTGGCATCTGTAACTGAGTTCTGTTGGCAATTAATTGCACTTCATGTTTTCAAGTCAGTGCTATTCTAGTGCTGCACAGAGCTAGTGATGTGGCAGGCAAGTGGTAGAGGATCGCTTCTGAGGGCCTTGGGTTGTTGCCGGTACATCCGGTGGACACAAGCTCAGTCTGAACCACAATTGTGTGCAGTTCTGGATCCAAGTTAACAAGCCGTGCTAAGGGAAGAGACGGAGGTGTATTGCTTCAGACTGGGCACCCTTCCAGCCTAGCTGCATGTCTTCTGGGTCAGAGACAGCCTGGGTCTCACCTGGCTTGGATTGTGAGCAGAGCAAGTCTGGGCCTGCCTGCACAGTGCTCTGTAGAAGGACACTGAGGCACTTAGTATTGTTGTATACAGGGGAAGCAGACATTTTCATGCTAGTTTCAGTTACCCTGATTCACATAGCGTGTTTTTAAGCATAGCTTCTCTTCCAGATCCATATCTTCCTCCCAGGTTTCCATCTCAGAGCACTGAGAGCATCTTAGGTTTCTAATGTCTAATGTCATCTCTAATGCCTAATGACCTAGAGGCTAGTAATGGACATTTGCAGTGATGGGATTGTGCATGTTTCCAAGCTTGTTTCCAGGTCATCCTCCTGGCTGCTTGTTTAGAAGCCCTAGGGAGCAAAAGGTCATTCCTCTAAAGTGTTTTAAGCTAATTAATTTTGACTCCCCAGGCAAGTAGAGAGTGCTCTCTTTAATGTAGATGTGGGTGGGTTTAAAACATTGTTCCTTGTTGCCTCCCAGCTGAGATTTAGTTCTGACTGTATCTTACCTTAGGAGTAGGGTGGGACACATCTTCAGGTTGAAGTTCAGCCCAAACGTGCAACATGAATGTTTTCAATATTTGTATTCACACCTTTTGTGTGAAGTAAGATGCTGTGTCGTTGAGGGCCGTCTGTGGGTGTTCCAGATGTAGATGGCTCTTTGCTTCAGTCCATGAGTATGCCTTGCCTGGGAGGCAGGCACAGTGTAAGGGGTAGATGAGGTGTGTGAGCTGCTGTGAAAGGATATTCTTGTATTTTGAGATAGTTGAAAGCTAAGACATTTCTGAATTGTTTCCATTTTATTTTCTCTGTTTTAAATGTGCGTCTAGTTGAAGGCTGTATGATTTTTCCCTCAAGAGCTATGCCTGTTGGGGTGCACGTAGCTGGAGTCAGCTGGTCAGTATTTAAATATTTTGTGGTGATCTGCTTATTAAAGATGTACCTGTGCAGTATGATAAATATATTTTTATTATATGGCACAGCTCTCCACCCCACACATGAAATATCATTATTTCCTTATGGGTCCTTTCATTCTTGTTGTTGCAATAGCTGAGTAATTCATCACCATATCATGGAGAAGTAGAACAATCGTGTTATGTTTACAGATGTAGAACTAACACAAAGATATATGAAGTCCACTAAGTAAAGGTTCTCAGCCTGAGGTATCTACAATGTGATTTTTCTTTTAAAGAACAAAGCACGAGGGAAGCTTTCACCCTGGGTTTGATGTTTTAGAGAATCTGAATGTATGAATGCTTCCAGATACTCCTCCATTAAGTAATTTGCCTAAATATCTAGTGCAATGACTATCTTTATTCATGAAAAGAAGGTAGGAATACTACCTGCATGTATGGCATGGTGTTAAATAGTATAATGGCTGTTTTCTCCCCACCTTTTAATTTTTTTTTTTAACAAGATTCTTCTCAAAGAAAATGAGCATATAAAGCGATTTAGTTTACTTTGTTGTATTGCATGTGTATATTCATGTCTTTTGTGTTTCAATGTTTTAAAGTATCTTGTAAATTAATTATAAGCAACAGTTAAATTTTTTATCCATTTGGAAGAAAAAAAGCCCAAACAATGAAAGATCTTAAAGGTTTTTTTTTTTAATGTTGTTGTTGTCTTGAAAAACCTGCTATTGTTTTCCACCAATTATTTGATAGAAAGCAAGAACTATGATATCACATTCTAAAGAAAGGTTGTAGAATATTTTCTCCTATTTAATCATTTTAGAGTAAAATGAACCATTTCCTGTTCTGTATTTTATATTGCCTCAAATTATCTAAAAGCATTGGGCAGAACAAGTCATGAACGAAGTCAATGGAGCAGGAAAGCTTTGCAATCCATTTTGATGAATTTTACTTGTTTGTAATTAGGTTAAGAGAGTAATGAAAAAGGATGCTAGTTTGTTCTTCGTAGTTTTATTTCCTGTGCTGTAGTATATATATAGTAGATAGATGAAGTACAGATGGTTATAGTTAATTCAAATGCTAAGAGTTGTCAACTGGATGTTTGCTTAGGATCTACTTCAATAATTTAGAGCTGCATAGCAAAGTTTTTGCAGTACATTTACGTTTGAATGAAAACCTTTCAATTGGCATTATTTTCCAAAACCGGAGTTACCAGATGTTAATCAGTTTCAAATTCTGGGCAAAGATGCCAAAGGTTATGCCAGATTTTGTTCAAAACAGAGTATATTCTGGCTACTTTAAGACCAAACCCAGACCAGGCATGAAGCCAGAGCTGTGAAGACTTCAGTATCTTTCCAAGGCAGTTTTATCTTCACTTATTAAAGATGAGGGCATCTGCAGTCACTGTTATTTAACTCAGCATGCTGTGTTTTAACAAGCAACATATGTAATACACACACACAAAAAGCAATTAGCAAGTGAAGGGAGTAACATGGTGCAAGTAGAAAATCACTAGTAATTGTGAATAATAGTACCCATAGGAAATTATTCCCATTGAAAAGCACTGAGTTATTTGAAATGTCGTTCTGTTCTCTGATTACTCAGATTTAGAAAAATCACATGGGGTTCCTCATTTTATATGAGTGGCTTGCATGAAACATCTGAAGTGTACACGAGGAAAAAAATGCTATTTTTTTCACTGTCATGACTATCTTAAGACCTGCAAGTTTAATTCCAGTCTCAAAGCCCAGTCTGGGGGCCTTGTTTCCTTGTTCACTGTTGCAAATATTGAAGGTTCTCCAAGCAAACTGCATCCTCAGTGAAATGTGTCTTAACTCACAAATTAATTAGTTTATTTTTCTAAGTGAGAGATCATATGCAATAACTCTAATCACATTAGTTATTGTGATTCTCAAAAATTATGAATTTTTTTAGATTTTTTTTTTGCTGTACAGTTAGTAGCAGTTCAGAGTCATTGAGACATCTGTAACTAACTCAGTTATGGATTTATGCAAGAAAACTCAAAATACACATTTAATATCACTTACTGTAAGCACAGGTGTTGTATAAGTGCGCACACTGTTGTATAAAAAGACCAGTTATTTTATGAAGAGTTTTATTTATACCAGCATTGTTGCCTCATTCACATTTCCTCTGCAATGTGACAGTGACAACAGGTGTTTTAATGGCAATACATGCAGTAAACTAGCTGCTTCTAGGCCGAAATCACAAGATAAACAGATCCAGATATGAATACAGTGGAAAAAACAGGTTACTGTTTTTGAATGTACTACTCTATGGGAAAGGTTTTCAGACATGTCTGTTATGGTTTGGTTTGTTCTCCTGCACATTGCTTTTCAAGAAATCTGTTTGCTTATAGAGGCATTAAAATAGTAAGAGAAGATAAACCAATAAGTCAAAATGACATATAAAGAAAACCAAAGGTGCATCCCATTGAGGAAATTATTTTTCACTAGCATAAGGTCTTCTGTAGTATATAGTTCTCTACATCCAGACAGAGGGATGCAAACCATACATGAGAAGATATAAACAAAAACGTGGAAGAAAAAAACAAAAAGATTCTATCAGCTGGTACTTGCAGAGCGAGCTAATTCTTGTTCCAGTGAAATCCATGCTGTTTTTGTTATGCTGTTTTTGTTAACTTAATTGGACAAAGACGTGGTTCACTGTATGTAGTTTTGGCTCCTTCTTAACCATGCCAATCCTTTAAAGCTGGTAAAACCAGCCTGTGAAGCATGAATAAGTTTTGTTTTAGGGATATTTAAAATTAGGACTCATTATAATGACTGTAATGGAGAAAGGATTCAGAAAAGATAATGGATTTGAGGGAGAAGAAAGAAGTGTGAAGCCATGAAATCGAAAAGCGGGTGAAAAAGGGGAGTTTGCTTGTTGCTGTAAGGCAGTGTTGTTCCAGGTGAAAGACTGTGATATGAATATCATTTCTGGATGATGTTTGAGAGTTAGGGGAGAGAAACAGCATAAGGATGGCCGTAATCTCTCAGGGCGTAGTTCTTTCTAGCCTCAGCTCCTGTCTCTGACAGTGGTCAGTAGCAGATACCTAGGGAAGAGTACGGAGACAGGAAAATATATGGTGATAAATCTCCCTAAATACTCCCACTGCATTCACCAACTTGTGGCTCAGGGACTTGCTGAGACAGCGGCAGTAAATTTTGTGTTTATCAAGTAAATTTGGGAAGGGAAAAGGAGGATAGATTTGTAAAGAGATTCGGTTTTCTGCAAATGATGATTGATTGCTGTTTTTATAACCTTTCTCCATTAGTACAAACTCAGAGAAAACTTGAATGAACCAAAGCAAACCCCAGCAAATTATTTTTGAGCTTCAAAGGGGAGAGGCCTAGAGAATCGTGTGGCTGGGGATTGGGGACAGGACTGACTTCCAGAGGAAGTGTTTCTGCTGCCATTAAGCAGTTTGTGAATTTTTAATCTGAAACTTAGTGTCTCAGATCCCTTAAATATCCATAGTTAAGAAGGATGCTGTGTGTACAGTGCAAGGAGAGAGCACGAGCACATCCCTGTGCGCATTTAGGACTTACGGCTTGGTGGTGCATTTGTTCCCCCGGGGCAACACGCAAACATGTCTCAGCAGCACACAGAGTACCTCTGGGCTTTGAAATCCAAGCAAAAATTCTTGTGACTGAAGTTGCTGCATTCTGGAACTGCAGCTTGCTTCTGATAGGGAGAGGAGAGAGTGGAAAAGTGGGGATAGGGCAGAGACAGATGGAAAAAAAATCCTTTCATAACTTAGTAGTAGAAAGTTTATAAATATATCCTGCTTGTTGGAAGACGTGCTTCATTTTACAACTTGTCCCTTGGTTTCTGTGGAAAGTTTTTGAGCTGAATACCTTTCGTTATGAATAAGAACATCTGACTCCAGCCCCGGATTAAGACAAAATCCAACAGCAGGATTGAATGGAGAGCAAATCAGAACACAAGATACAAAACTGAACTAGCACCATAACTTTGTTGTACCTCAATTCTGTTTGTTCGGTACGTGTATCTATATGCACATGCTTAAAAAATTAGTTTCATTATGGGCTAAACTGTTTTCATCACATTTGTGACCATGCAGGGTGATTCAGAGAGGAAAGGAGGAGTGGGTAGTGGGGCAGGACAGGCAGACGGGTAAAAGAGAGCCTTATGTAGACACGGAAGTGAGAAGACTGCTTCTGCACTTAAGGATACATGGTAGAGCAAACAGACTGATAAATCATGTGGTAACACTACAATGAGAAAATTAGCAAAATGGCAAGGGACTCAGCCAGCAGTTTCTGGAGGCTGCAAACTATCTGGCAAAACGAAATGGGGAAGTGTTCTGCAGGACAATTTTTTTTTTTTTTAAATGGAAGATAATTTTATAAGCCTTTCTCATATCTCCATATAGTCATTTCTGTCTGAAAAGCCTTAGTTTATTCAGAAGCCATTCGTACAGAAACCATTCCATTGCGATTTTTTTCTAATCCTACTAGTTTATTTTCTTTTTCAAGTACAGCCTAAGACTGTACACGCTAGTGAAAATTAGTGTGCTGGGTATTTCTGAAGAGGCATCATGATGTTTTTATTTTTACTCTCTGTGTATGTCCTCTTAATTCCTAGTGTTTTGTTTGTGGTACTATTTTGGTGGTGGTTTTTTTTTTGAACACTGTGATGTTTTCATAATTGTCCTAGTATTTAGAAGTAACTCCAAGATCTTTCCTTACTGGCAGTGGCATTTGCAGTTATCACATTTCCAGGAGTTGGACTTGATAATCCTTGTGGGTCCCTTCCAGCTTGGGATATTCTGTGATTCTACGATTCTATAATGTAGCCTGATTATGCTTTGTCTGGTTTCTGTGAAAGTTTTAGCAAGGCAAAGTTTGTAGGAAGAGGACTAAAATGTGCTAATAAAGAAACCATTTGGAGAAAAATATTATTATTATTATTATCAGATCTCCCATTGCACTTGCTTTGTTTTAATGTAGTATCTGAATAAGTTGTAGTGTTAATCTATTTTCTAGCTCATTTACCATTGAACTATATTTTGTAAGGGTAAAACTGTATTTTGAAAGAATTCCCAGATTCCGATAAGTGATTTTAGAAACTGCTCCCCGCAAACCCAAACAAAACATGCAGACCAACTCATATTTTCACTGCATGTGTATGCACTTTTTTAAGTTGTTTTTATGTTGAAGACTGCCAATGAAAAATGCCTCTTTCAAGTTAGTATTTAATCTCCAAAGCGACTAGTGTGCATCATATAATAAGGAACATACATGCTTCATTGTAAACTGGCCTGTAACCAAGGAGCAGTAAAATGCACTAAATAGTCTTCTCTGTAGTAGCCTATTGGAATTCCACTCTGGCTTATAAAACTTCGTGTTCAGGAGATTTGCTTTACAGATGAGTCTCACTTGATGCACCAATTTACTGCATAAAGAGAACATTTTCTGCCTTCCATCTCATGACTACACATCATAACATACAGTACTTCAGCTTTCCCTGCTCAGAGAGGCTGTAGTATCTCCATCCTTGGAGGTTTAAAAGATTCAGCTTTTCAGAAAAATCTGGTTTTGGGAGATGGATGTGCTCTGAGCAGGAGATTCTATTGGATGACCTCCACAGATCCCTTCCAACCTGCATTTGCGTGATTCTCTCTGCTATGGCTTTAAGTGGGGACTGGGGAGGATGGGGAAGCTGAAGTAATTGATACTGGGCAAGAAAAACAGAAGCCAGTGCTACAGCCTTGAGGATATAAGCTAATTTCTTTTACTGCATTGATAGCATCACAGGCCTGTTTTCAAGACACCCTAAAACAAATTGTAAACTGTCAGCCGTGCAGATCCCAAAGTGTGGGGTATGAAATAAGAGGTGAAAATTTGTCTTGGTCCAGCATAAGAGGTACTGTACATTATCAAACAGTATATTTTCATGTTGACATAGAGAAGTTGCTTGTAGCCTAAATTATGTGATTCTTCAGTTGTTCTTTTTTTTCTTGGTTAGCCCTCTCTTTTGGGGTTTGTTTTATAAGGTGATAACTGTTCCTAAATTTGTAGATTATTGTTATATGTGCTGGGTTTGTATTGCCCAAAGTCATCAAACTGTGCTGCTGTGAAAAATACCGTTTATACAAAGGTATCTAAACTTATTTTTGTTTAATAATATTCTGTGTTAGATTAGTGCATACTAGTTTAAAATAAATTGAATTTAGCACTGAACACCATATTTTTAATGAAGATTTGTTTCTTACCTTATATGAACTGAATAAATCACAGCATTCCCTGCTACGAGATAGAAGCCTTTAATTTTATTTTGAGTTCTCTAATACACCGTTTCTTTAGGTCTTGGTCTTGTGAAATGCCCATAGTATTTTCTTTAGTGTGTACAGGTTCATCCTTTCATGTCCAAAAGAGTTAATCTGTGCACTGTTCTATTTCAAGCAGTCTTGCTTTATGCATTGTACTTTTTTCTTTAAATCAATAAATACATAACACATCTTAACGTTATTAATATTTAACGTGTTTTCGCACAAGGAAGAATTGAGTCAGCTTGTCTTGTCTGGGAAGCAGTCTTTTTTTGTGTGTGAAAGTGCTGTAAGTTAGATAGTGGTTCTGCATTTCTTGCTTTTTCAGCAAAAACTTGACCACATAGCGAATTCTGTGACTGTTAGACATGTACTTACTGGGAGCTGTTGGACTTATGTTTTAGGGCCTAATTTTGTTCTAAGCTCTGTTTACCCAACTTTCTCTGTGTTCATATTAACAACAGTGAAACCTGGCTCAGAGACTCCGGTTAGTTCAGAAGCAGTTTGGTTAAAGCATGTTGACCATGCCATGGATTTTACACCCACACTTCTTAATTTCATTTTATTTCCTGTTAAACTGAAAGAAGACACAAACATTCTCCTCGTATGCTCGTTAGAGATGACCAGTATTAGTTTCAGAACAACAGTCAATCTGAAGAAAAAATGCTCTAAAAATATGCCAGTACTTGCTGGGAAAGTTTACTCTATGCCACTGACATTAAAGGCAGGATGAAGCCTGTACAGCTAGCTACAAATCTTTTTAATCGTATTAGGTGTTCTCCGTCACCTTACGTGCACAGAAGCCTGTTTTTTTTCCTTTTTTTTCCTTTTTTTTTTTTTCCTACAGATGTGTGGTTATTGGTTTTATTGCATCAGCTGGTTACCTAAGGAACTGAGCCATATTACAGTAAATATTAATCCCTTCAGGGCCTGCAAATACTAAATTTACCAGAAACTGTTATCTGCTACTGATATTGCTGACAAAGTAATCATAGTACTTGTAAGCCTGTTCCTGGATAGCTAGGTAGGGATCAGGAAACTGTAAACAGTTCTGAAAAGGGGTTGGTAAATATTTCAAATCTCTCGAGTGATTAAAAAATGTCTTGGAGAGGCTATTAAGCTCTGAATCTGTGTTTGCTTTACTCTTGCAAATAACATTTTTGTTTGTTCTAAGTGACATTTTTGCAGTAAATAGTGAATTCTAAACTTACAAAAACAACAAGGTAAAGTGAGGCAAAAATTCTAATGTTCTGTTTAATAATAATAAGGAACCGAAATTATATTTAATCACTGATTTTTTTTTCTTACTGATGCAATTGGTATATATTTGACAAAAAAAGCTCTATGACAGCTGTTGTTTTCCAAATATTTCTCCAATCTGAATATTTTTAATTAAGAAAGAAATAGAAGTCAGTTTTGCCCTTTTATTTTTCTTGCATGTAGTTCAAAGTCCCCATTCTGAGCTCTATCACTCTTTTGTCTGAAGTAGAATTGACCTGGCTTCTCCTGTACTCAGTCAATGTTGTCCAGTGCTGGCTCTGGATCCTCTGGATTCAAGAATACAAATCCTGGTCATAGCTGAATGAGCTGTCAGCCAGACTGCTGCAAATGGACAGCTTTATATTAGTATTTTCAGGAATGATCACTTAAGCACTTGTTTGGTGCAGCTACATTGGAGTATCTGCAGAGTCTGCCTGTTTGCATAGGGAGGAATCAAGTGAGATGACAGATTTTTTTCCATAGAGGAATTTTGAGCTTAAATCAGTTCTTAGGTGAGCTAGAAGTAGAGTCCCGTGGCAAGAGAATACATTTGCTTTTATCAACCACCCAACACTCATACATCAGTGTAACTAAAGTGAAATCTGTATATAGTAATGATGGATGGGTTATAGATGGGGGAGAATATTATTCTGCCATCTTGCAGTTACTGTTTTAGATCTGAACTCATTTATTTTATTCTTTGCATTTGATTTCAGAAGAAATAATGCAGGTGACAGGGAGAAGGCACTACAAGTCATGCTTCAAGTCCTGCAGACGTGTGACCGCCCTGCTCCAGATATGTTTTGCTTATGTGGGAGGATCTACAAGGATATGTTTCTCGACTCTGACTGTAAAGATACCAATAGTCGAGATCATGCCATTGAATGGTAACAGAAAACAAAGAAAAACAAAAATCTTTGTTTAAAAACTTCTTCAGATTTTTATGGTTATGAAAAGCAGAGCTGTATGAATTAGAAGTTCAAATGTTCTTCTTGTTTCCTCTTTTTTAATGGCCTGATTCGAGTAAATGATTTACTAAGCACCAGATATTTGGATATATGTTTCCTTGCTTCTCTTTATAGACTATCATGAATATAGGATGATACACGCACCTCTTTGCAGAGAAAATAGAAAATTAATCTGCTTCAAGGCCAAAATGAAGTGCAAGTGAGGTCGTTGGACTTACGCTGGTCCTCTATGCAAGGATGGTTCCCACCTTGGAGCCCTAGGAAATGCAAAGATCTATTGTATATAAGGAACGATATTGATAAACTGCATTATGAGTTTTCTTAAGACATGCACATAGGCTCTCACTAACATACTGTTTATGTATGTATGTTTGTATAATCATACAAACTACTGCTGAGTACAAAAAATGTTAGCAAGATGGGTTTGTATTGTAACTGTAAAAATGTCTGTCTGTCTGTCTCTGTTTCTCTCATTTTTTTTCTCCCAAATCACCTCAACATGATCAGTGCAACCTGAATGGGTAGTAGTGAATTTACAGGCTTCAGATCAATCTCTTGATTCTACATCAGCTAGTGGCATGTATTCAGCTTTTGTCTGCTGTATCTCAGTTACCTCTAATGAATGTGAAGCTTTAAAACAAAGGACTTGGAGCCTTTTTGTGAAACTTGCACTGAAGACTAACACTTTCATTGCTTTTCGCATATGAGTAATATAATAAAATTTTATTCTATTGCATTTAAGAGTTTTGCAATAACCAGTTTAAGTTTTATTTTCACAGAATTATAGAAGGTGGCAGGACATAATACTAAGCAAGTTTTTCTTTCTCACCTTAAGACAAAGAGCTACTTTCTTCTAAGTGCTCTGTGCTAAGTGTCATAGGTACTAACTAACCATATAGTCCTTCCAGTAAATTAATAGCTTAAAATAGCTACCAAAACTTTGCAGTATTTCTGTTCTATTATGCAGTGAGACGTGAGCTCTTGACTCTTCTCTGCAGGTATCGCAAAGGATTTGAACTGCAGTCAACTCTGTATTCTGGAATTAACCTTGCAGTTTTGCTACTTGTTGCAGGACAGCAGTTTGAAAGCTCAATGGAACTGAGAAAAATAGGTAGGCATCCAAACACACTGCCATAGACATGTTTTCTCCCCCTCTCCCTGTGAAGAAAACAAAATGTTTATAGAGAAGGGTTGCATAGATAGAATCACGGTTCAGGCTTTTTAGTGTCAGGTCCTGAGTGGCAGTCTAAAACACAGGGATCTTGAAGGACCATTTTTTTCCTTGTTGCCTTGGAGCAGCTTTCTAGTGACTAGGTGCACCTAAAGGGCTCCAGGGATGGAAGGGGAACAAGGTGACTTCTGCACCATCTGTAAACTGCCTCTCCATCACCACAGAGATTATCCTATTCCATAGCCAGCAGGGGACAAAGACAGGAAGTGACACAGTGTGGTCTAGCTCTCCTCAGGGATGCCAGGGAAGAATCCATGGGGTTTCTGTTGTCTCTGAACTGAGAGATCCAATGGAAGTATCGCATGGAAGGATCTACCAGGACCTTCATACGATAGAAACAGATATGCAGTTTTTCCTAGAAAAATAATAATTGAAAATTATGTTTGGAATCAGATCCTGTCTGAAATGCATACTTGAACCTCAAAGGTGAAGAATTCAAAGGTGGCTTTTAACCATTCCCATGTCCTTTCTCTGTGGTAGATTTGCATAAGCCTCTAGCCATTGATCTCCTTCAGCAGATGCAGATCTTGAGGACACATTGGTGCACAGTTTACACTAAGAATCAGGAGGCAGATGGCCTAAGAGGTTTTTCAACACCATGTGTGATAGGAGTTCTGGCTGTTTGAACCATATTGGGGATATTATTTGTAGACCTAGCCTCTGTATTGAGCAATATTGAGTGGGGAGACACTTGCTCGTCTTTATTTTTATCACTAATCCTGAATCAAGTCTTATTAGACTTTTAATGATAGATTATCAGTATATTAGTGCTTTATTGATAGAAAAATGCTTCAAATGAAATTTTACAGGTGTACGGTTAAACAGTCTATTGGGAAGAAAAGGAAGCCTAGAAAAAATGAACAATTACTGGGACGTGGGACAGTTCTTCA
The DNA here is from genome assembly GCA_013399475.1 of Chauna torquata. Classification (NCBI taxonomy): domain Eukaryota; kingdom Metazoa; phylum Chordata; class Aves; order Anseriformes; family Anhimidae; genus Chauna; species Chauna torquata. Next base: position 26,323 of record VXAL01019867.1, on the reverse strand, counting down.
GTGTGAGCATGCTGGCTAATGACATTAGTAAAGCAGTACAAGCAGCAGAGAAACTTTTTAAGCTGAAACCTCCAGTATGGTATGTAGTAGAAGGCTGTAGCGCAACTATCCAACTCTGGGAAATACACAAAGTAAAACAATCTTGTAGACACTTGGATAACTTAACTGGATTTTTCCACCTTACCTTGTTTGTAGCTCTGACATACTCAGTTCTTTTATTCTGGGAAGGAAAAGGCGAGGAAGGGAAATGGTAAGAAATTAACTTACTCATCATTTTTGGCTTTAGATCCCATTGAAGCTTGTTTTATAGGAAAGAACTTAGTGATGATTCCTTGTGAAATAATTCTTTTCGGAGTTTAGATTGCTGCTGTTCTGACCTCTGCCATCTTCTAGCTCATAATATCCTGTCTAACCACCATGTAACTCCTCACGTAACTATGTTGTTGCAATAAGATGTTATTCATGGACGTCCAAGTGAGTTTATGACTTAAAGTTTAGACTAAATAAGCTATTCTTTCAGAAGTCTGTAAAAATCAGCACAACCATTTCCATCATGGTAGCTTTTAAAGTAAGTTTAATTTTGCTTCAGATTACATTTGCAGTTACTTTTTTGGATGTATAAGCCAGTTAAGTGCTTTTAGAATCTGGCCAAATTCTGTTTTCTCTCTGTTAATTCACTAATTCAATACATTCTAGGTACTTGAAATCATTAGTTCAGAATCTGATGTTAATTCAGCGTTTCAAGAAACTCACCATAGAACATTCTCCTAGACAAGAAAGATTGACTTTCTGGCTAGATATAATTTTTGAGGCAACGAAAGAAACAACTAATGGACTGAGATTTCCAGTAAGATGCTACGTCCAAACAAGTTTTTTTTGTCTTATGTTTCTGGATAGGGTATAACCAGAATTGGAAGACTCTAAACACAGTACTTACATGCTTAACTGCCTGTTATTTCATTGCATGAACCAAACCCCTGAATTAAGTTAATCTTTACTTTAAAAAAAAAAAACAAAAAACGTTTAACCCACCACCCTAAAATCATTCTAAGAAATATTTCTAAGTCTCCTAACAGAAATCATTGTCATACTGTTTGGTTATACACAGGAACACAGCCCCTTCCTGCCTTGCCTTGTCTTTCTCTCTCCCCCTGGAAATTTTTTAGGCCTTACTTTGTGGTTACCCATTGTCTATACCAGAGCATTAGTTTTGTTGTTGTTGTTGTTTGTTTTTGTTTTTTGTTTTTTTTTTCCCTGAAGATGCTGTCATGTACTAGATGCTGTTTTATTAAGGAAAAATGTTCTCTCTCTCCAGGTTTTGGTGATAGAACCAACTAAAGTCTACCAGCCTGCGTATGTTTCAATCAACAATGAAGCAGATGAAAGATCTCTCTCTTTATGGCATGTCTCTCCCACTGAAATGGTAAAACTACCAGCAGATGTGTTTCCTGTATTCTGTTTCATTATGCTTAAAGTTGCTTTTTCACATGTAGATTATGGAGTGCTTTACAGTCATTTAAAGTTTGCTACATTTCTGTGAAGCACAAGTCTCAATGTCTCTCTTGTGAAAATTGACTTTTTGCAAGGAAAATGAAAGAGAGGTACTAGGATTAGAACTCAGGTGTTTTTGACCTCTAGGTCACAAATCTTGACCATTTATCTTAGAAGCATTTGGGTTATTTGTTGTGCTCAGAATATTTCTCATTAGAATTGCGTGGTTTTATTAAGGTGCAGCTCAAATCTAGATAAAAATTAGAGAGTAAAGATAAAGCCCAGTATTGTGTTGAATTTTTTTTAGAAATTTTAAAGTTTCTGCAATTGTAAGACTAGAAACTAGAAAAAATGGCAGCCTAGGTCAAATAAATATCAAGAGGTAAAATATTTGGTGTCTTGGGTTATTGGATAAGGTACAGGAGATTAGGAAGGTAGTATAGACAGTGTAATCTCTTAAGAATGAGAAATAATTTCAGTTTCACATTGGAATATATTTGACCAGCCCTTAATGTCAGAACAACATAGGTGAAGAATAGACTAAAAACATAGAGAGGCAAAGCATGGAAAAGAGGCATGTTAGAGCAAGAGAAGGCCACACAGTTACCAGGATCTGTGAACTTCTTTTCCAGTACACTGTACTACTTTACTACTTTGAGTGAGTGTATCTGACACAACTTTGCTTTATGGAACAAATTCTTGGTGCATATTTGGTAGTGTTAAATAAGACTCAGCTACTAACTGGAGATTTATGGAGGGCTACGTTCCTAGGCACAGGTTGTCCTTCCTTTATTTAGCCTCCAGTGTGCTCCCTGAGCCATAGCTGTTGGCTCAATACCTCTTAGGAAGAAGTATGAAGTTTTCTTTCCCTTCAAGCCTGGATATGATTAAGGCATAGCCTGCTTCATGTTTTCTGTGAAAAGTTGATGGATTGAGTCAAAACATAATGTTTGGTAAATTGTACTTCAAGCTTTATTCTTCAAATTTAATCTTACATGAGGAAATGTTCTCTTTACTTCCATCCTACACTGTTTACGTTTGTTTTTCCTCAAGTGAATAAAACAGCAATGTATGACCTTTCTCTGCCTATACATCAATATCATGTGAAAGTTGGAGAAAAAAAAAGAAAGAAAGAAATGAAGGAAGGAAGAAAGAATGGAAGAGAGATGTTAGAAAAACTGTATTTTGCCTACCACGCTGTGACTTTGTTATCAATGGTAAGGTTAAATAGTGTCTGTATTAAACTGATATAGCTCTGTTCTTCACAGAAACAGATTCATGAATGGAATTTTACAGCTTCTTCCATAAGAGGAATAAGGTTGGTATATCTGAAAACAGTTAAGTGGGTTTTTTTAAATGTATGTTCTATGTTTCCCTTAAGTGGGAAATCTGGATTCTGCCTTAAATCTCTGCTTTGCATTGCCTGCTATAAAAGCTTCTTCTGTCCAACCTGGCTTGAAATGTCAACAGGGAAGAGTTTGCCTTTCCATGCATGGACAGAGCTGTACATTTCTCATAGGAATACTCATCTAAGATGTGTGTATGTATTCTCTTGTAGACTTCCCTATTTTCAATTATGTAGCTGATTTTTAAAACTTGGGCTAAGCTTTTATATATTTTCAAAGTTGGGCTACTTTGCTGCCAGAAATGTGAGAGAGAGAGAACCAGGAGAGAGAACAAAATGAAACCTACCTGTAGAGCCCGGCAATGTCTATGGCATTCTTGCTCTCTGTCTGCATTTTACAGGCTGTAGCTTAGAACCAGAGAAACTGTAAACACAGGGAACATGAGATGGCCTTTGCCTTCTGCCTGAGTTTGAGTCACTACATTGGTGGGTCAGGCCTTTCGGGGGGCGTAAGCAGCTCTTGGCTGAGGCCGCTTATGTGGGTGCATAAGCTTAAGTGCTTGAAAAACTTTATGATTCAAGTACAAGCATAAATTTACATACATAATGAGTTCTGTAATTCTCAAAGCAGAGGTTTTCTCGGCCTCAGTTTTGACTATAAGCACTTAAAATTTAAGTCCCAAGTTTGTCTTCTATGAACCTGAATAACTTTCTTAAGCAAATAAGCTCTGTTAAAAAAAAAAAAAAAAAAAAGAAAGAATTATTGTGAATTGCTATGAAAGCCTGTAATCATGGATTCAGACATAGATTCTACCATACCTTCGGTATTCGCTTCTAAGAGCAGGTTTTAGTTTAAATGAATCCAATGTGATGTTTTATCCTGTTACTCCAATGCAGTGTGAGAGGATGTGAACTTATCATTACTGAAGTGTGTGGAGCTCACGGAGCATAAGTCAGCATAACATTTCTGCAACATGTTAATCATCTTCAGTCAACACATCACACAAATTAATGATGTCTGAGAAAGATGACTTCTAATTAAATGGAGACAAGCAATTCATTTGCTTTGATTCTTAATCACTGCTGGGGATTACAAAGCTCAAAGAAGCAATCCTTGGAATTGAATGTTTGCTTTGTGTATGACAGCTTAAATTTGTAATACTTTTGAAATTTCATGTTTTAGTAAAAAAAAAAAGTTTGTGGTTTTGATTAACTTATACTCTGTCTAAACCCTTAAGTTGTATTTATGCTACCCAGTTCATCTTATATACAAGTATAACACTGTTTATAATACGGTATTTAGTTACTGGCTTGTCTATCCTAGATTTGCTTGTGGAACGATCATCTTGCTTTGTTATTTAGTTCTTGTGTCAGGTGTGTGCTAAGACTAGGAGCTGCTATATCACAACCAAGTTACAGAATGGCATAGTGTATTTTCAAATATTTCTGGAAAAAAAATGGCAAAATTCTAAATTTTTGGAACGTCTGTCAGTGTAGCCCTAACGGATGCTACAGCAAGTTGGTCTTTTAACATTCTGGACCTTTACTATAATCTACTGTCACATATTTTAGCTACCTGAAAAAGCAGTTGATCTGAAAGAGTTCGACTAAACAGATCAGGCAAGAATAATTGATTTTATTTATTTGATGGTTAAAAAAATAATTTTATTTGTTTAATGTACAAAAATAATGACAGTACCTTAACAATCATAACTTGGCATTTACGCAGAATGATACTGAAGCGTTTGGAATGATAGGAGGTTCATTCCTAGATTTATTTTCATATTGATATTATATTTTATGGCCTCTTCACTTTTAGCTTCAATGCATTTAGATGGGCTATTTATAACACTGGAAAGACACAATATGCAATAAATAATCACTTTGCCAGAATTATAGCTGCAGTTTGGAATAAATATTGGTCGTCCTGAAACTCGTTAGTATATTACTATTGAGGCCATAGAAAGTATATTCTGTGAAGGATCTGCTACACTGTAAGTATTTCCCAGTTCCGTTTTACTGTAAGAGTAGTGGAAGTATAAAAATGTGAAGTATTTGTCAAGCTTAAAAGAAGCTTTCCTGATAGCTAGACTGGTGTCAAAGTGATTCTCTTCCCATAGAGGTGTCAGCAAATGCCAAGAAATCTGATGGAACTGTGTAAAAATGGAAGGGGAGAAGAACAACAAACAAACCTCAAACCACTTCAGATAGATCAGTATTTCACCAAAATAAGCAGTAGCTTAGTCATTCATCAAATTGCAGGTAGGATTTTAGTCTCTAGGATATACAAATAAACTCAAAGCTGCTAGACGTAGTGAAAACAAACATAATTGCATACAGCCTCTCTGAAGTAATGAACTGTGAAAAAGATGTCTGTTAAGAGTTCATAAAAAAAAAAATTACCTCCTCCTTGCTCCATTTCTTCTAATGATTGCACCCAAAATAATCTTTTCTTAATGTTAATTTTTACAGTATTTCCAAGTTTGATGAACGATGTTGTTTTCTTTATGTCCATGATAACTCTGATGATTTTCAAATCTACTTTTCTACAGAAAACCAGTGTAGTAGGTGAGTTCAGTTTGTGTGGGTATTGCATGCAAAATCTGTCCTGAATATAATTGGTTTAGTAAAGACTGAAAGCTGACATCTTTGCTTGAGAAATTAACTATTTTTTCCTCTTACTTTCTTCATTTCTTTTTTCTTGATTAAGAAGCAATGAGCTAAATTCAGTGATATTTAAGATGATGAGAGCAATGTCCCATTACACTTGTTGGCTGGTTCTGGTCAGTTTAAGTAGCTTATTCTAATTTATAACTATTTTTTCTGTCTCTTGGACATGTCTGTGGTACTGTGTTGATTTAGATTGCCTTATGTACCTGTTCAGTTTGATTTAGGTAAGAGCAACTAGATGTGCTGGAAACTCTAGCTTGTATTGGGTCACAGATACCTGTTAGGTTTGCAATGTATTCAGATATTTTCTGATAATGATTATATTGTCTCTGAACAGTAGGAGTTAGTATGAACTGAACTTCAGACCTAATTCTTTATAGACTGGATATTTTTTCGGGACAGATATTTGATATATAGGCCTTCTGAATGAAGTAGGAGTAGTTTGTTAATACATGGTATTTGGGGATGGACCGTATATTTATTTTTCTAGCAATAAGTATTATTTATGTATTACATAGAGTAAACTCAGGTTAAAGCAAATTATTAGCTCTATGGAGTGCAGTGCTTAAAAGATAGGAAACACCAAAATTATTGTTACCTGTTCAGCATTAATTTGGTGTTGTAATTTGTGTTGTGAAGCATGGTTGCTTTTTCTTTTTTTTTTTTGCCTTTTTAAGTGCACAACAGGAGTCTGTTCCAGAAGTGTGTCTCTGTTAGTCAATGAAAGAAATGTTGTGAATATTTTATAATCACTTTTAATTATTTTAACCATTTGTTATGGAATTTGGAAAAATAAATAAAAGAAGAGTAGTTCAGGGGACTACAGGAAAACGTAGTCTTGTACGTAAGGTTCTCCATCCCAGAGAACTAGATGAAGTCAGCTAAAATTCTGTTTTTCAAAACATGTTACTTGTTTTATGTTGTTGTCTCTCTAGATGCCTGTCTAGAAATGACAAAATCTGCTTTTCAGGAATAGTGAGGAATGACACTTGCAACCAAAGTCCATGGGAACATTTAAATTAAACTGAAAGTAATAGAATTGTCATCACTACACAGAAAGAGAACCACTAAATATGGTGTCACAAATCAAGCACTACTGAGCTGAACCATTGAAAATCAATATTTAATTTTTTAATATCTCAACTTTTTCTCTAATTACATGTGTAAAGACAAGGCCGTAGTAAGCACCTTCCGTCAAAGAGTAAGCAAAAATATTTGAGTTGGATCTACCAAGATTTTAATATGCAATTACAATAACAAATATGTATTTGGTTTTGCTGCAGCAAATAAAATAATTTTATGAATAATTATGCTTTTCAAAGTGTATTTGATGTTCTTCCTCATTTAAAGTAGGATAAGTATGGCAAAAGTAAATAATGAAAGAAGCCTATGTCTGAATGTGCTATTTAGTTTGTTTGCTTACAAGCAAAGCCCACCTTGTGAAGAATCTGTTTAATCTCTTCCTGAAAGGATATTTTTTTCTTTGATGCTGTGCTATTTATTGCTCTTTTAGATTCTGTGGGTTGGTGAAAGAAATTTTGTCTGATGCAGTTGGCAGTACTTTGGAACTAGAAGGAGAAGTAGATGGAGACACATTGGAGGTATGTCGAGGATAAAAGATCTAAGAACTCTGAGACATTCCCTCCATTTTCCTTGCACTTTCATATTTGGATACTGGAAAGAAAATAAATGAAATTTAAATTCCTGAATCATATATGCAATTTCAACTCTTACAAAACTATTTGTACACAAGAGCTGCATTCATGTGAAAGAACACTTTTTTTAATGAAATGAGCCTGTTAGTACTGTAAACTGTATAAATCCCTAAAGAAGTATGTTACTGATCTTGTATTTACACTGCAAACAATCTATAGATAAGAATCATCTGATATCAGCTGGCTCAAGTGGATAAAAAAGATATGACATGAAATAAATTCTAGGAAGAAGACATTTAGCAAAGGTACTTTGTTTTTTCTAGCCAGTATCTGATAGTATTACTATTCCAGGTAAGTTCATTTGACAGGCGTTTTCTGTCACAGGGATTTGGGTATTTAGGATTAGATTAATCCATTATGTTTTTGCTTTATCACTGAAACATACATGTTAGGAACCTAATTGATGTAGCCTTTCTTTATAATCATTACAGAGAAAAAAATCTTGGAAAGAGTTATCTAGCTTTTAGGTGGGCTCAGGTTAAGGTAGGTGAATCTTCGTACGACACAATTTTCACCTCATAGCAAATGTTCGCATCTGTAGCAGCAAGTAAGTATTCTGTGCTCCTGTTTGTATTGAACTCTGAAAAAAACACAAACAAACAAACAAAAAAAAAAAACACCACAAAAAGTAGGTTGTACCTTTTATTTGTGGCCAAGCAAATTAAGTCAATCCAACTGATGAATGTAAAAGCCCTGTTGTGGTTTGTTTGAACTGGGTATTTTTCTAACTGTGTCCCATTCCAGCAATTCTGTTATACTTACAATTTAGAGCCTCAGAGCCTTTACGATAGTGAACCTTTCTTAGTACCTGAGGCTTCAGAAGAGGATCAAGAAAGTAGATGACCCTCTACTGTACTGTTGAATGTAATTACATACTGTGAGGAAGAAGAGTTTTTGCACTAAAATTTGTGCAAAACAATCACAGAATTCTCTCCTCAAGTGAAAAGGACAAGATATGCACATCTGTTAAGCCCAGCTTAATACATACATCTGTGGTCTCAGCATTTACTATAGGATCAGGGATCTGCCTTGGCAAAGAAAGGGTATAATCTATAGCTGCAGATTTTACATTGCATACTTACAGACTTAGCTAGTAGCAGGAAAGCCTCCAAACACCACAATCTATTCAGCTGTGTAATAGTCTCTCAGAGGAAGTGAGTTCACCATGGCTTGAGTCTTTTAAAAACTGGGAAAAGCACTTGAGAATGCACAGCAGGAGACAATCCTGCATCAATCAATGAAATATGGAGAAATGACTACAGAAATTAATTTTAGATCATTAAGGTGTATCATTATATGTATCTTGATGTTTTCAGAATTATCACCTTGTACTTACTAACTTAGGTCAGGAAATTAAAAAAAATCAAGATACAGGGGGAGGATTACTTTGTTTAGCTTAGACACTTGATGCCTTTCTGCAACCTGTGATCTTACTTTTCAAAAGATACCACATGGAAAATGCAGCTTCGTATGTTCTCGATGGGCTTGACAAGCACAGGGAAATCAAAAATTCTTACAATTAATAAAGCAGCTGTTAATATTTGGGGAAGGGGAAAAATAACCTTGAGCACAGTCTGGGGGAAGAAAACCCAATTTCAGTGTTGTCCCAAGAGTTTGCATGTTTTAGATTGCAGTGTTGTTTGAAAGCAACTACAGTTTAGGTCTGTAACTAACAAGGATTTGGAAGGGGAGTGTGTTTGGCAGTTCTTTCTACCTTAGGATATTTGTTTCTATATATTGAGATTGAAGACATTCCTATCACATGAAGAGTCCCTACTGTACCCCAAATAGGATGTGCTAGACATCAGACTGCCCTGACCCATGTTCATACAGAAGGTCAGCTATAAACACTGGTTTACTCCTACGTCATGGTTGAGTTGCACATCCAGCGAATCACATATTCAGACCTTTGGCAAAGAGCAGTGATTTATTCAGTCTTTGTTTGTGGCTGATGGAGAGGAGGCAAATGTAAAATGGCATCAAGTATATACGGTCTATTAAACTGTCTGCCAACTAGCACTGAGCTATAAATCTCAGCAATTTTCATGTATCATGGGACCCAGACTAGAGAACATAGGTTTCTCCACAGTAGTTATAGAGTTGGCTTTAGACAAGTCTGTTGCAGATAAGATTGCTGTCAATCTTAAATTCTGCAATGTGACTGCTGTCTTTTTTCTGCACAGTTTTGTGTCATATGATAGCTGTGAAAGATGGATATGCTACTGCCAAAGAACTTGACGAGTTTTACATATGGCGTTTTGGGTCATTTGTGCCTATCATGTAACAAGGTTGTATTATGAACTACGAAGTGCTGAAACATGGAAAATGAAGCTGTGCTAAAGCTATGCTAACTCAAGTTTAGTTCCACTGAACAGAATATGTTGTTAGGATAAATGACAGACAGTTTTTCTTTAGCACCTTCCGTATAGTGGCATGAAACATACCATCTTTTCTGAGAAGACAGAAGGAATTTCAGTGACGCATGGACATTGCAATACCAGAACTGCAAAGCAAATTGGGAAGAACTTCACAGAATCACGGGATGGCTGAGGTGGGAAGGGACCTCTGGAAGCCATCTGGTCCAACTCCCTGCTCAAGCAGGGCCAGCCAGAGCAGGCTGCCCAGGACCACATCCAGGTAGCTTTTGAAGATCTCCAAGGAGGAGACTCCACAACCTCTCTGGGAAACCTGTGCCAGGCCTCAGTCAACCACACGTGTCCATTCAAATTGATGTAATGAGAATGTTGATTTTATTTATTTATTAAACCATAGGTTTCACACACGTTCCACACATTTACGTATTCTGAGGGCTCTGTCAGCAGTTCTCAGACATGACATCTGAACTGTCTTTGGATAGCACTGTTTCACTGAATTTGGTTTACCACTATGTTCCTTGTTTGGGTGAATGCATTTGGAAGTTGTTTAGGGAAGATTGTTTTGTTAAGCAAGTAACATGGAAATTTTGGAAGTTATATAATGCGCCAGGCTTGTGGGTAACCTGTACTACAGCTGCACTGCAATAACTACTCTGCACTGTACTAACTCAGTGTAGTACGTAACCGTTGTTAAAGTTCTCTGTAATCTCAAATGCTATTGATCACAATTTGTGTACTGCTTTGTTTATCTTTTCTGCTTGCAGTATGAATATGATTATGATGAGAATGGTGACAGAGTAGTTCTAGGAAAAGGTACTTACGGAATAGTTTATGCTGGAAGAGACCTTAGCAATCAGGTCCGAATAGCCATCAAAGAAATACCTGAGAGAGATAGCAGGTAAGAGCTAGTTATTGTTATATACCCACACTGCTAACGAAACTGTAGTTGTTTGCTGAAAACTTTGCTCTTCATAACAAGTATTTCGATGTGATTAGTTTATAATATCCCAGTAAACTAACATTCAATTTTTATTTCCTCCTAGTATTCAACAGTACCCTTTTGAGAATGAGGACTTTCAATTGTTTGGAGAGTTTATATATATATGTGTGTGTGTGTGTATATTTGTGTATATATGTATGTATAAACTTTATAAAATTATACAGTTTGATAATATTATATATATCGTAAATCCTAGAAAAAAGTAATTTGCTTTTAGAGTTGCAGTTGTATCGCATTTGTATTCTTTTCAAGGAGGAGGAAAAGTATAAAAGGAGTTTCCAAGGCAAAGACAGTACTACAAAATGCTGCAGAAGAGATGCATGTGTAAATACATTCTTTGAGGGCATGTTTCTCCTCCTAGGTTCCTCTGAGATCTACCTCTGCACTTCTTTTCAGTAGGCGGCCAGTCACACTGCATTTTTAAGGTCATGAACAAGATGTTTACTGAGAATTGGATCAATATCCCTAAAATCCATTCTGTTTGCAAGATAGCATTTAAGCATAGCCTAGAACCTTTTCCCACACCGTGAGCTACTCCTTGTTTTTTGTGTTTTGTTGCTGTTGTTTGTTGTTTTAATAGATATTCTCAACCTCTTCATGAAGAGATAGCACTGCATAAATATTTAAAGCATCGGAACATTGTCCAATATCTTGGATCTGTTTCAGAAGATGGATACATTAAGATTTTTATGGAGCAGGTGCCAGGAGGTTTGTATCATTCTGAGCTTAGTCTTTCAAAGAAACTAAAAGCAGTTGGGACCCTAAACTTAGTGAAAGCCAACAGATGTGCACTCAATGCGTTTGTGCACTGTATTTGGCGTTTTTGTTGAGACGTTAACTACCAGTGGCATTCTTTGCATGTAAAGAATAGATTTGAAGTATACAAGGCCCAGTACCCTCTCCCCTTCCTGTAATAATTGTAAACCTAGAGAAATGTCATTAAAAGAAAGCTATTTAATGCTTGGTGTCAAATACCCATGTTATAAAATAGTGGCGTTAAAGCTGTACATTCCTTTTAGCCTGAGCACCTAAATGATAAATGGAGCTTTTAAGATAGCTTTCTGTTGAATGGTAATACTGATTCCGCAGACTGAATATTATTTTGTACCTGCTGCATCCAAACACAGCTTTTTGATAAGCAAATCAGAGACAAAAGCAGTATGCTTCCATTGTTCATAAATTCCAGTTTTGTTCCTCTAGTCTTTTCTATGTGTTTAGATGTGAAGTCCCACTACATCCTCTCTTGGTTGTACTCCCATCTCCCTTTTCCTATTTGCTGTTCAATGTCAAGTGTATGTCAGGATGAGTGTTTAAATTCATGTAAGAATGTAATTTGCAAAATTAAAACAGAAATAAGAAAAACAGGAAAAAAAGATCAAATTTTCTATGGAAGATCCAGACACAAATATTCGAAGTGTAAATAAATGTATCTGGGGCATTCATTCAGGAATCAATCAATTCAGGATCAGGAAGTTCCTTGTTTTCTGGAATCCTGTGACCTTCTCACCTAACAGCCTTGATTTTTTTTTCTTTTTAGCTGAGATGCTCTGACATGTATGACATGCTGATATGATGAGCTTAAATCAACACTTCACTTGTTTTCCTACACTTGTTAAAAGTACCAGCTGCTGCTGTTTACCTGCCTCCCCCCCGCCCCCCCATTCATGTATGCACAGTAGAGTGTGCTGTGATTAGTTGCTAATGTCAAGATATTATTGAACCAACTCTGTTATTTTTAACTCTGCAACTAGTCTTAAAAAGAAACCAGATGTTCAGATTATGCAAGATTTTTTGAGCAAACTTCTTTGAGCTGTTGGTGTAGGCTGAAAATCCCTTTAACTGAATTTGTGTGGCAGTAAGTGGAACCACAGCACTTAGTTTATTATGAACAGAAATAGAAAGACTGTCTTTATTTTGCCTCATGATTAAAGTATTTGTGTCATTTAAAAAAAGATTAGCTATATTACAGGTAGGGGAATTGTAGATGACCTCTCTCTTACTCTGAACATCTGTTATTTGGTTTCTTTCAGGAACATTCTTTCATCTGGCTCTTAAATATTTCCAGAAGTTAATCCCCTGTTTGCAAGGAAAATATATATATATTTTTTTCTCCAAAGTAAATCAGCTTCTCTTTGCCCATGCATATGGTTCATAAAGTATAGTATATTGCACAATACAGTGTCACCTGTTATGGTCTTTATTTCATTAAGGGCTAAATGGTTGCTTGTCCTAATCTCAGCAGATTGAAGTCAGGGACAGGCATATAGCCTTGTTGTAACATTTCTTCCTGTCATGGAGGTGGAAGCTGAGCTGGCAAAAAAAGAAATAACCAGTCAAGTGCAGCAGAAAATGAGTTGCTTTGAGGGAATTAGGAATAATTTGGCTTAATTATAAGTACTGCATTTCTCTTCTGTTAGGATATTGAGCAGAAGCTTAATCTGGCCTTAAATGTTTAATATTAATCTTGGGATTTTACTATCTTGATACACTTTCTTCTTAAATCATGCAGGCAGCCTCTCAGCTCTCCTGAGATCTAAGTGGGGCCCAATGAAAGAACCCACAATTAAATTTTACACCAAACAGATTCTGGAAGGCCTTAAGTATCTCCATGAGAACCAGATTGTACACAGGGATATAAAGGTAATTTTTCCTCTAGTGTCTTCTGTCATTTGCTTTTCATTTTATTTGCTTCAGTTAGTTTTACTCTAACCTGAAGTAGAACGTCTTATAGGATTTCATGGAAGCTTAAAACAAAAGAAAGGAATAAAACACTCCCTTCTCCCTGATGCTCCTTGAAAATTCCATTGTAGAAAGGTGCATTACAGGGATAACCAAAAACCTGTAGGAGTAATGAGATTTGGATTTGGAATTTGTACTCACTTGTCTCCCCCAACCCCCTCCACTCCACACCCTCTCTCTCTCATCCAAATCACAGGGGGATAACGTGCTGGTGAACACCTATAGTGGCGTGGTAAAGATATCAGATTTTGGTACTTCCAAACGGCTGGCAGGAATCAATCCATGCACTGAAACATTTACAGGTAAGACTGATCGAACAGAGTCTGTAAGAGTGTTCTTAATATAGATTCTTCCTTAGGATCTAGGGCTGGATCCATGATAGATCTGAAGTTAAAGCCAAGAGGCTTTTTGGATTTGTGGTGAAAACAGGATTAGGTCTCTTTATTTTCAGGGAAAAGTGAGTGGAAGAGTGATCACCACAAACACAGTCTTGCTTTTTTTTTTTTTTTTTTAGTATTACATTACTTAAATGTGATGTGGTAATAGTGTTTCTTCTACGTGTTTTTCATTAAGTAACAGTTGATTTGTTGCAATTACATCTGGAAATACTGGAATAAAGCATTATTAAACTTTTTCGTTTAATAATCCTCATAGCAGAAGCTCATGCATGCACACTTTTTTGAAGTATGTCTAAATGTGTAGCAAACCAAACACAAGCTTCCAAATACTTTCAGTTTTGAGATAATGGATTTAAAACCCAGCTAACTGGCTAACATGGTGTTATCAGCAGGAAAAAGAACTGTTTAGATGAAAGTACCAGGCAGGGATGTTACAGAAAAGTTTCCTTATAAAACAAGGTAGTAAAAACTTGCAATCTGGTGGTGATTCTGCAGTTCCTCCAGCTTTCTTACAAAGGAAGCTATGACCATGAAATTATGAAGGTTCTGAAGTGAGAAGTAACAAACTGTTTAGAAAAGTAAGTTATTAGGGAAGCTTGTGAATTGGAAATTTGGCCTAAAATTACGTCCTAATCTGAACAAGGCGTATGTCAGATCAATGTCTGTTAAGATCAATATCTCGTCAGGTGCAGGTGTTTGAAATGAATCTGTTTTCTGCAAAGCTTTAATGATTTTAATTAGAATCAAGTTATGTTAGGAGTCCTTTAAAGAGAAGAAAAAAGTATGATTTGTGCAATTTGGAATCACAAATGCAGCACTTGAATGTTTTGTTTGGAATGAAGAGCTACAATAAGCAATCTCTTCAGTTCATAGATGTTGCAATGGATAAATACATAAATGACAGTATGTCTGAACAGGGCAGGTTAAATGCTGGCTTCTGAAGCATTTCTTTAAGGAATTTCACCATATTTTCCAAACAAATTATTCAGCAAATAAAATTTTAATGAATCATCTTCCTTATGTGGCTGGATGAATAATTCTCAAATGCACACAAATCAAATCTGGAAAAGAATATTTTCAATTTTTGTCTGCAACGTCTGTCCTTGCCATTATTTTTAGATTGGTTCTATGCAGTTATACTCCGTGGGAAAGAGGTCCACTGTCCACTACCGAGTGGTGTGGTGTATAGCACTACTGTGCTTCTCATTTCTACAGGATATTGCGGGAACTTTAAGTATATAATGGGGTTCAGTAAGGCAAAAGATGAAGTCATGAGGGAAGATCCTTTTGTGGCTATTAAAAATGATGATCGAAAAGTTAATTTTGGCCCAGGAAGTCACTGTTATGGCTGATTGCTGTTATGGCTGGAGCAGACACTAGAGGAAAATCACTGTGTCCTTGCCTGTGTTTTATGTACTCTGTGGGTTTTCAGCAACTGGTTGTTATTAGAGATGATGTATGGAGAAATGGTATCTGAAGAAAAGTCACTATACTGTGATAAAATGAGGTAAATCTTTCCTTGTGCTCTTCCTTGTTCTCTTGTATGTTTGCTGTCCTGCTTGTGCCTTAGAGGTGTAATTTGCCAAGAGAAGAAATGTTTACTTAAGTTTTTAGTTCGGATTTAAAATCAGTAGGCAGGGAGCTATGGCCTGGAGGGTCTTAAAAGCTCTCTTGCAACTTGTTTTGTTTCTTAACTCAGTACATATACTTCGCAGATTTTAGGCATTATGCAACACAGTCAGATGATTCGAGGGTCAGACTTCTAGTGATTTAAACATTATATTCCTCCATTCAAGACACTCAACCTGAGGGCAAAGCTGTGGCTTGAACTGTTGCTCTACAGCAGTCGTGTTTAACAAACACACTAATATCCAATCCCCTTTACCTTCACCAGATGTCCTTTACTTAATTGTTCACAGCTTTACCACAATGTAATTTCATTGCTATCTAAAGAAGAAAAATGATTTCATTTGAAGATGTTATAAAAGATCTGGTAGGAATTCATGTGGAAAAAAAATACTGTAGTGTTTGAAACACTGAGAATGTTTAAAGGTTTCCTTTGCTGGTGTGGACTGACTTCTTGTAAAGTCCTCTTGTTAGCTTAGCAATCAGTATGTGATTGAATATCAGTGATTCCAGACTGATCGTCTTTGTTTCATGTTCTTTTTAACCGTTTTTTGTTTTATCAGCATTATGACTAGTATTACAGTCAAATTGTCTACAAACAAACTTTAGAGACATTCAGATTCATCCGTTAACAGCCAACTGCAGTGCCTTATTTCGCCAACATGTATAACTTTAAAAGTTTCAATAGGTTTGGTTTTTTGTTTTGTTTTGTTTTGTTTTGTTTTGTTTTTCGCTAACCTTGGATGTCAGAAATCCCAAGCACATCAAAAAG
The DNA here is from genome assembly GCA_013399475.1 of Chauna torquata. Lineage (NCBI taxonomy): Eukaryota > Metazoa > Chordata > Aves > Anseriformes > Anhimidae > Chauna > Chauna torquata. The sequence continues at coordinate 10,192 of VXAL01019867.1, read as the reverse complement.
ACTTCCTTGAACTGCAATTTATGATGGGTTCCTTTTTTTTTTTTGTAGTCATCATGTAATTGATTTACCTTGATTACAACCATGATTGTCTTTGTGTAAAACTTCAGATTTAAAAAAAAAAAAAAAAAATTGATCTTTATCATCTTGTTACGTACAAGAACATACCAGTACCCAGGATTTTTTTCCAGATCTGTAGTAGTACTGTCACAACTCCCTTATTTTTATGAGACTTTTTCTTCGTAAAAAATATGTTAATCTATTTGTTAGGGTATTGTAAGTTTCAAAAAACTTTAAGTTGAGTATCTGCTTGGACACATGGTTCATCTTTTTTTTTTTTTTTTTTTTTTTTTGAGATTTATTTGCATCGTGTAGTTTTGCCTTCTCGTTCACCATTGCAGGTATTTCTTGCAGATATTGGGATTTTTTTTTAAGCTACTATTAAGTCCTTACTGACTATCTTGCTTTATCAGTGATATTAAGGAAAGGTGTTCCCAAGGAAAAAACTTTCTGAAAGGAAAACCATATTACACCTACATTGAAACAGAGACATGTGAAGAATTGCCAGTATGAAAAGAAGTAACTATTAAATATTTCTAATAGTTATCATCCTAAAAATACCTATCATGTAGTTTGTATATTACAATGAATGAAATTATATCTTAGTCTGTTTATGGTGAAGGGCTGGCAAAAATATTTTTTAGAAAAATTTGTAAAAAAAAAAAAAAACTAGCATGTTTACCCCTTCTGCTTGTCTTGTTCTTTCGGGTCTGTCAATGTGTCTTGCGGCTGTCTTTCCGGGGGCACTTCAGAAAGTTGAGAACCCTTAGTTAGGTTCCCAAATCAAGTCTTCTAATGCTTGTGTGGGCATATTTCCCAGCGGCCCACCTGACTCTGGAGGAGCTGTGTTTTCTGTCAGTAGTGATGCTGCGATATCATGGAATGACGACAGTGACCAAGAATTGCACAAAAGTTTTTCCTGAAGACGTTTGCCTCTGCTCTTAAGACCACGACACAGCATTCTGAGAACAAAGCATGCTTACAAAACAATGATAATTTGAACTGTGCATATCCCTCGTTTAACAGAACAATAACATTTCCCTACTTCTAACACCTCTACCCACCAGACCATTTGGTTTTGCATTCTTTGTATATTACTTCTGCTTCGCAGTCTAGAACTGTATTTTTTTTTTTCCATGAACTCCACTTTTTCTTCTAGCTTTCTCCTCTCTAGCAGAAGCTGTCTTACTCTTTAAGATCCCATCTTCAAGCCGTCTATCTTTGTCACCAGATGCTGTCCTGCAGCCATGTTCTCATTATAGGGGTAAACATATGAAAAATTATTCTCATAAAGAATACCTGTCACTTCGCTGGTTTTCATCACCTCTTACGTGCAGAATCTTTACAATTTAGTGCCTGCAAAAATTGTTTGATATAATTTTACACCCTGAGGAAGCATTTGGATTGTGAATATATTTTCAGCATTCTGAAACATTGTATTAGAAGGGTGGAGAAGTTTGTAGAAAAGATGCTAAAACGTAACTTTCTGTCTAGTTTTCAGTGTTGAAAACACCGTGTACAGTTTTGGCTGTACAGGCTGCATATGACAATTTTTGGATTACTTAGCGGTGTGTTCATTCTCTTTAATAAGAATGAAGAATATGAAACTTAACAATCCTTTTTGTCCTGACTAGGAACGTTGCAGTACATGGCTCCAGAAATCATTGATAAAGGACCACGAGGATACGGTGCACCAGCTGATATCTGGTCACTAGGTTGTACCATTATTGAAATGGCAACAGGCAAACCTCCGTTTCATGAACTAGGGGAGCCTCAAGCAGCAATGTTTAAAGTAAGTACAGGGTTTTTTACTATCCAGTTTAGGAATTTTCAAACACTAACTTAATTGTTTGATATTAACTTAATTGGTAGTAACCTTCTGTTATGTGGGTTGTTTTGCACAAAGCCACGGTCTGACCTGTATTCTTAATTCTGACTGAAGGAGTCTTCTCTGCTCTAAGTTGTATTGCTCTAGGGGGCAATAATTTATTTTTGTGCTGGATATAGGTCATGACTCAGAGCAGCAACTTAAAAAATGAGTGAAGATTTATGAAAGCTAATATTCTCTGCCTTCTTACTTCCATCGTCTCCTGCTCTTGATTTATGATTTCCTTCTTGGCAACCAGAGTCTCCATTAATGACAACCAAGTTCTTTCTGCTGCTTTAAGTCTTTTTTTTTCTTGTAAGCCTTCCTCGCAGAGGATCTGTTTGCCTTGTCTTTGAAAGGCTCAGTGTCTGCAAGATGGTAGGAAGCTATGATGGAAGAGGGGGGTCTAACTTTCCAGGATTTCTGGTATGTACTGAAGGAGCTCTGTTCATCCTAAGTCCTTTCAATCAAAGCTACCTACTTGGTAAACTGCTGTCTCTAACTTCCTTCCTCTTAGTGTATCTGCATTCAATACCTGCGCAAATTAACATTTGAGAATGCTTCAGATAGTTTTGATAATAAATTTATTTGAAAAAAGTTACTTCTTCTAACTCTAAAATGAATAATAGTGTAGAAACTATTATGTGATAGTGCGTCAAATACACAGATTGAAAATTTTTGGTTCTTCCACTGGCTTGCAGTAGACCTTTAGTGAAGTATTTAAGTTTTCACTAATGCTTCAGATTCCTCATTCTTATAGTGGGGAATATATCATCTCCATAAACCAGCAAACTGCTTTAAATTTTGGATATTCTTAAATGGCTTTTCTTTGGTAAGTTGTTGAGACTCACAGTGTGAGCATTAGTGTAATTATTACTGCAACTGTGGTAGCAAAATAAAAAATTTATCAGTAACTATAGTAAACTGGGCTGCAATTCACCATGCTTCGTACTAGGCCTGCGAGTTGTCCCAAGTACCACAGCTAAAAGGCAAAGAAAGGGATAGTTATGATTTTTGTTGTAGTTGTTCTAACAGTATAATGGACTGTCCTGGCTTTTTTTTAGTGTTTGAGGGTATAACCTGGCACCACAGTGCCATCAGCTTGTGACACTGTCCCAGCTGAAGCTGGCTGTGTGAGGCTGTCTCCAGGGCGCACAAAGAGGAGCCGACCACAGAGGTGGGCATGCCAAGAGGAGTCGTCACAGCCCAGCGAGCAGCTGGCTGTCTTCTCTCTGTGCTGCAAAGCAAAAGTCTTGCTGGGCTGACGTTTTGAAATGTTGAACCTATACACCCCATTTATAAAGCACCATCCAAAATGCACATGGAATTTTACAAATCAGATAAAAATGCTCCATCAGAAAAGGCAGATGTATAGATGTATCTTGCCAACAGGATTTATCCTGCCAACATGAATTTATTTATTTATATTCAGTTTATTTATTATATACATAAATTTAATTGCAGAGGTTAGCAAGTTGCATATATTAAAAAAAGTTACCTGCAATGTTTGTTCAGGAATTACTGAGTTTTGACTGTGCTTAGCATCCTGGTTCGGAAGGGCTTAATGCATTATTAGTATTTTGTGTTCTGCAGTGTCATTTGAAAGTAAGCACTACTGCTCAGCATTTTTTGCTTCAGCTTGCATTGAAGCTGAACCACTATTGTAAGTGTGTAAGTGCCACAGTATGTTAACGCAGCTGTATAGTGAGATTATTTAAACAATTTCTCATTTTAGCAAGCTGCTGGCACTTGTTTAACTGCTGGGCTATCTCCCCTGTGGCCGCTGTCTTTCTGCTTGGTCTCCAGAGCCTGTTTTACGTAAAGATGCTGAGTCCACAAGACAGACACAGACCATACAGTGCACGTTACACAACCCTCACCCCAAAACATTTATGCTGGCTTGGCATTAAAGAGTAAGAAGGCAGTGAAGGAGCTGGAGAATCACTAGGGAGCAACCTGGAGAAGTATATTTTTCATTACCTAACGAAAGTTTGTGGGGGTTCTCGACAGACCTTTGGGCATCACGTGATTTTCAATTACCTAACACTGAAAGGCTGCGGAAGACATCTGGCCCGAGTGCCGGGGGCGGTGACAAGGTCTGGCAAGGTCGTCGTGAGCATTTGTACAAGGAAATTTGGCAGCAGCAGCAGAACAGGTGCAGGCCTGGGCAGCAAGGCAGTCAGCACTAGAGGAGGAAGTTATTCCTGTTCCTGGGCACAAATGTGCTGGAGGAGGTCAGCAACTGAGAGATGGTATCAGGCTGGGGTGAGGGGAAGCGTGTGCTGTTGCAGGAGGGGTACTTGGCTAGCGTGAGAAGCAGCATTTGAAGCGCTTGGTATGGATAATGTCCAGATCCTGAGATCGTCTGGAGGTAGATGGTTGGATGCATCTGTACCTTGACATTTGTGTAACACAGTGGGCATTCAGGCCATGTTTGCAAAGAAGTAAAACAGGATCACAGCTTCGTTGTCACTTCACTGCTCTGTGTGGGTACCTGGACCGCCGCTTTTCCACGTTGCAGATGTAGTCAGTGAGAGTGTGACAGGTCATACTAAGAAAGCTTTGGCCCATGCTGTCCTTGCAGTTTGGTTAAAATAATTTGCATTTGTGTTTTACTTGCAGGTTGGGATGTTTAAGATTCATCCTGAAATTCCAGAATCACTGTCTGCTGAAGCAAGGGCATTTATTTTGCTCTGTTTTGAACCTGATCCTAGTAAGCGTGTTACAGCATCTGATTTGCTCAGAGATTGCTTCCTGAAACAAGTGAACAAGGGCAAGAAAAGCAGAATTGCATTCAAGCCTTCAGGTAAGTAATTATCAGCCAAATGCAGGTCAACGTCATTATTAAGGGTTATATATAAAAGACTGGAACCATGAAGCACTTTATTTTAGTAAGGATGTTTCTTGTGCCAAGAAATCAGCAGGAACTCAACAGTTGAAAGTGCCTGTGATTTGTAATTAGACATAGCTAAATTTAACAATTCTCACAAAATACAGTGTCTTGCTTATTTTGCATTTTGCTTGCTGAAACCTCCCAACCACATTCTTCCTCCTCCCCAAAATAAATGCCCCATTTATAGTAAATTGAAATTAGAAAACATTCAGTAAAGACTTTCCAAAGCAATTCTGCATTTTAGATTCACAATTATGTACAGCTCGGAGATCTGGGTTTTATAGAGTAGGTCCTTGGCACCTGAAAATGGGTCTGTTAGGTGTTTGTGTCTACATGGGTCAGCATTTTCAAACTTGATAGGTAACTTGGAAATGTGGCATGTAGGCATGTAGCTGTTTTGGGGGTTGTTTTGTTTTATCCACCTAGCGTGTTCCCCTCCCTGCTCCCCCAATGTATCAGCCACTTTCTCAGTGATAAGATGAGCAATTCTTAATATAGACCTGCCAAGTAAATCAGAAGTGCTTGAAGGAACTGTCCATTTAAAAACAGGCAAAACCATTGGTGTTACTGCTACTTTCCCCTGTCTGCACGCACATGCACACACTCCCAGTGCAAACTGAATCACTTCCCTTTTTGATCATTCTTCCCCTTGGCAAGGAACTTTTGAAAGAAAAGGAATGGAGTTCTAAGGGAGAAAAAAAATAGCAAAGAATTTATAACACCTAGCTGAGCTGGTTTCAGCAAGGAAATGGGCATCTCCTCTTGTCCTGAGGGGCAGTGGGTGAAGAGAACTGCAGTCCCTGCAGTTAGACTGGGTTAATGGGAGAACCCACGCTGCTCAGCCAGGAGCTTTTGGCAGGGCGGCAGCCTTCTGCCCCGCTGCAATACGGCTCTCTTGTGGCCTTTTCAGCCCTTGGCTGAGGGCGTGTTTCTGGAGGAATTGTGTGGCATTAGAAAGGATGCCACCTGCCTTGTTAGCTGCCCCGGGAGCAACAGGCGCTTTGTCAAATACCAGGGGAGCTGCAGCTGTCTTCTCCACCCCTTCCCTCCTCCTGCCTTTCTCCTTTCTTCTCCCACTCGTTGATGAGGTTACAGGACTCCTTTGGATGGCCTGAGGAGCTGGTGCTGCAGGATGTAAGCACTGGGCTGCAGCAAGAAGCAAGCTCAGCACTGGTTGTGGATGTGAGCAAAGTGTGCAAATGCTATGAAAACTGTTTCCTGGGTGAGGGGAGGGAAAGGGAACATGGCTGCAGCTGAACGTGGCGTTCGCTGCACCAGAGTGGGGGAAAGCCATGCTGGCTGCCGCAGACATCTCCATGGGGAGCTTGTGGGGCATAAAGCAGGTCACGGCCCAGCAGTTGCCGCAGTCTCAGCTGCAGCGGTTCACTTTGTCTTCCCCCTCTACCATTTCCCTCACTACCAGTTTCCTCATCTTCTCCCTCATCTTTCCATCCTGTCTCTATCTCCTTTTTTCTTTCTGATAATAAGAAGCAGCCCACATCAAATCTCAGCCCTTGCTTTTGGGACAGCAACTTTGAATTTTCTGTACTGCTGAGAAGCCTTGAACCAGTTCTCACAGGGTGTCATATGTTGTTTCATTCCTGTGACGGTTTAACCTCAGCCATTTGAACATCTATCATGTACTATGGAGCATGTCAGAGCTTTCTGAACAACTTTTAACTTCTTGCTGTCCTCCTCCCCTACCTCCTTGCTCCTCCACGCAATTTATAGTGACAAACATCAAAACCTTTTGTGATATTTTAGCTTCACACATGTGCACACTCTGAGTTGACAGGATTTCTTCCTTACGTTTCCTATCATGCAGCTGCAAATTGGCAATCGGGATCATAGCAAGCTCTCAATATCTGTTATTTTTTTTCTTCTTTCTTTCAAGATGAATTGCAATGGGCCAAGAGATTTCCTGCAGGCTAGTCCTAAGAGAAAGAATCCTTACCGAGGGCAGGGGGAGATGTGAGCAAAGCTGATGCCTCGGCTGTCAAGAGAGGGAGCAAATCTATGTCCATTAGCACAGTCAGGCAGGGGTGAGGAGGGAGGGGGCCAGGCAGCGGAGTGCCCTCTGCTTGGAGATCCAGCTGTGGTGGAGCAGCTGGTGGTAGCCAGCTGGATTGAGACAGGCTCATTAAACAGCTGTATATCCAGTCGTACCCCTTTGTGAGAATAGCACCAAGGGGGACTGTGTGTATGTGTGCAAGAGAGGGTAACAAAATGGCATTCATATTTCATCTACCTGCTTTGCTGTCTTCGGGTCCAGCGGTTAGCTAATTCACACCTTTTATTGCTTATGCATATAATGATTTTGAGTTGTATTGCTGCTTTCAGTCAATAAGATTACCTCTCCCTCAGCTGTTCAGCAAAAAGTGGTCTTGGTATCACTGAAGATGACCATGGCTGTTCTAAGCACATTGCCTGTTCCTGCCTAGTTGTGTTACATATTTTATAATGTCTGTTCATAGATTACAATCGTAATACATCCCTCCCAATGCCGAACCACGGAGAGCAGGCTGGCAGTAGCAGCAGTGAACATGGCTCTGTTTCACCAGACTCTGATGTACAGCATGACATGTTTTTTGAAAGGCCAAAGAGATCCATTTCGGAGATTCACACAAAGCATCCCATTTCCCATTTATTAAGGTAAAACACTTGCTTTTCACTTGACACCCATGAGGACTGTGAGGATTTAATTCATGTTATATTTTATCTGAAGGCAATTTTTTTTCACATAATGACTTTAGTAAGCAAGTGAGTTGCATAGGCAAGTTACTAGTTAATTTAAATACTGCTTATATTTAACTAATGAACAATGATTCTTTTTCTCCTTAAGGTTTCCATGTATTTATGTATTTTTTTTTCCCCTGTGAATAAATATCAGTCTTCCTATTGAGTGAGTGGATACGGATTCAGGAGTGGAGGAATTGCCCTTTTCCAAGTACTCATGAAAAAATGTGGGAAAGGGGCAGTAGAAAGCTAGTTCTGCTGATAAGAGAGCACAAAACAATACTTTCAAATGAGTATGTTAGAGTATGGGGCCAGAAAAAATGAACAGTTATCTCAGTCCAAGATTTTCAGCTTTCTTCCCCAAAACTGAGCCAGAGCTGGGTGATGTTGACACCAGCTTCTCAGCGGGGTGAAATCAGCATTGTGCCTTCAGTGACGTTTTCACCAGCTGCAGACCTGAACCATCTTCTCCGTAGTTTAACTCACTTTCTAACCTACTAAGTACCCCTACTCACTTCTGACAGTGCTGCCATGTTGGTAATTCTGAGGTCTCTCTTGTTTGTGGCCCCGTTGCTGATGCAGTGTGCCTGACGAGTGCTTGGCCTCGGAGGACAGGAGTGCCTCTTCTTCCACTGAGGATAAGGATTCTGGTCTGTTTCTGCTACGGAAGGACAGTGAACGCCGAGCAATTCTATACAAAATCCTTAAGGAAGAACAGAATAAAGTTGCTTCAAATTTGCAGGACTGTATTGCACAGGTAATCAGCTCTCTTTTTCCTGCTTCAGAAGGAAAATGACAAGCCAGGTAGTCAGTATCGTTCCTTTCCTGAAAAGTAATAAATGAAGGTGCCAACAGTTTTAAATTATTAGGATTTTACCTTTCTGTAGTCCAGGTTCACACTGGCATTCACTTTTTTTGATGGCCTGTGAACTTCAACTGCTTGGATTATTCCTTCTGAATATTTTAATCTCTGAGAGTTGTAACTGTGTAAGCCCTTTGCTGTTGTCTGAACAAACAGCAAACATCACCTTTTGCCTGCTGCTGGGCTCTTGTTGTTTTGGGGCATTTGGTGGCTGTTAGAGGGCTGAGAATGGTGTGCTGGTTTTGTTTTTTTTTTGGTGGTTGTGTTCTGTTTTGTTTCGTTTTGTTTTTTTAAGGACAAAATTGCAAAACAGCTCATAGCCTTAAAGTTTGTATGTGACATCTCAGTCAGAAGTAAGCAAAGTTTTAAATATTTTCCAGGATAGAGAAGGATTATTTAGTAACAGCAACTCCTACCTCAGTCTCCAGCTGTTCTGCAGCGCTGCTTTAATCATCTCCTTACCGTAATTCTGTAATACTTCTCCCATTTAATTGTGCAGGTTGTTGTTGTTCTTACAGGTACTTGAATGGCTTCAACTGTAGGTGTTATGGACTGCAAATGATAAAATGAACATTTGAGTACTATTACTGTGTAATCTTAGACCTTTTTCTGACTTACCATAGATGTGTGTACAAACATACTGTTTTGCCTAAGGAAATTGAATGTCTGCATAATTAGTTAGAAGTCCAGATTCAGCTTATTGTAGGGAAAGCATCTACAAAAATTTGGGTGTCTTACGAAATCACTCTTCTAATTTTATGGAGAAGAGCTGCCCTCTGCAGTACACTGGACAAATGTGTAAATATTATCCTGAAGCCCTTCCTTTGTGACAGCCACAGTAGCAGTAGACTTAATTCATTTTTGGAAAATAGGGATTACTGTAAAAAAAAAAAAAGTTAGAAAAAGGTAGAAAGTAAAGGCTTTGCAGAAATGAAAGTTCTGCGATTTCTGTGCATAGGTGTGAAACATACATCTGCAAAGCTATAAATTGCAACCTAAACACTACTACTACTAATTAGATGTTTAATGACTCTGGGATTGACTTGATATACATTCATTATCTTTTCTCCAGAGCTCTGAAGAACTGCAACTTTCAATAGCCCACATCAAGCAAATTATTGGGATTTTAAGGGACTTCATACGGTCTCCTGAGCACAGAGTAATGGCTTCTACCATATCCAAGTTGAAAATGGATTTGGACTTTGACAGCACTTCCATCAATCAGATTCATCTGGTGCTGTTTGGATTCCAGGATGCGGTGAGTTCCTTGCCTGGCACAGAGGGAGAGGAATTCTTCCTGGACAGACCTCTCCCCAGGGGTTTGTAGCTTCTCCACTCTTCCTCACCTCTTCCCCCTTAGCCTGCTCCAGCTGAACAGCCATTAGACAAGCTCTGCAGAGGGGCACCTGGGGCTGGATGCAGAGCTCTGAGGTGTTGGAGCCTCAGTGAGATGGCCACGAAGCCAAGGAGGGGGATGACTGAAGGGCTGCCCATGGGCTACCAACAAGCTATAGTGTTTGTTCTGGATCCTGTGTTTATCTCCTGTTCTACCTCCCCTTGTACAGTAGAGGGGCTTGAGTGTCACAGTCCGGTTTGAGAGCTCTAGTCTAAAACTGTCAAATCAGTTGTTTAGACTTTCAAAAGTGGGAGAGTTTTAGTGACTCATGCAGTTGTTTATTTATAAAACTTCACCTTAATATTGAAAAACAAGATTTTCTTTCCTTAAGTGTAAGCAAATGTTGTTTTCTGCAACTTGTGACCGCAGTTTTTACCATGG
>VXAL01019866.1:64883-110179 GCA_013399475.1 Chauna torquata | reverse complement strand
TACAGGATTCTATAAACAAAACAATATCCAGCAGCTGAAGTGAGTAAGCACTGACAGCCCTGCAAACATTGCAAGGTTCCTACCCTACAATAAAATAGTTCATTGCTCCACCTGGTCTTACTTTTATGACAGAAAAGGGAAAAGAAAAGAGATCTGCTGTAACAAACTATCATCTTTATTTCAGTTTCGGTTTTCTGTGTAAATAGGTTTTTGTAAATCAATGTTTACACTGAAAGATACTTTTAGTATTGTGAAAAAATATAGCTTAGAGTGTTCTTTTAATTGCTTCTTCTGAAATATATTTTGATAATAGCATCTGCTCACTATAATAAAAACCAGAAAAGGCTTTCATTTACTGTGGCATGGGAAATCCTGCCAGTTCTAAATGCCCTACATAGTTTCTTTAAAAAAATTTATGTTCTTTAGGCCTCAACAAAAACCAAAGCTCCTCTTCCAGGTTTGGTAGCAAACAGACTATTATTCTCCAATGCTAACCTTTGGACATCATTTTGGTAATAAGCTTTTTTAACATTTTTTAGGAAAGTATTCAGCTTGTCAGTAGGCACCATTGACACAGTGCAGCCACCCCATCCAGCTCCAGTCAGACGTGACCCAATGGCCCCAAATTGCCTAAAACAAAATAATAGAAAAAATCATGAAAAATAAACCAGAAGGGGGTAATTTGTCATATATAAAATTCCTATAGAAAACTAGTGAATACTGGACTCAAAATACATCTGTATTATCTGATTTGCTAAAGTTCACTTGGTTGTATATGATATTCCAGCAATTTGTAGTTACCATTTTGGACAAAAAAATTCTGATGCTTTAAACTGCAATGTAGTTATTTCTGTCAATTCCAAGTAATCCTCTTTTACAATGCTTCAACATCAGCTGTTTTAAGGATCTCAGCACAGCTGAGATGCAGAAAGCAGGGGAAGAAAAGGGATTGTGTTAGCAACATTCATAAGACATCAGAAGTGAAAACAGAAATACATGACAAAAATAACAAAAGAGGGTTCATAAACTAATTGCACAGGATGTAGGCATGCAAGCCATTTTCTAATGTGGCAAAGATGAATAGCTCTATTCTTCCAGGACAGATCTAAAACATGGTGAAGATTCACAGGCTTCTGCAGGACTACTGAGAGTGCTGGTCAAGAAAAGGAGTGTTCATAAACTCCTAAAAAAGTCGTACAAAGAATCATTGCACTCAAACATCTGTTTATGCTGAACAGACAGAGTTAGGTATCTATCTTTAGAGGAGCCACATCAACAGATTTACAGCAGTAAAGGTAAAATGAGAATATAGTCTCAAATGAAAAAAATGCCTTTAATAAGGAGGGCGAAGAGAAACAACAATGATAAATAAAAGACATTCAAAAGAGAAACCATTTTCCAGCCTCAAGATACTGGTCTGCTAGAAATGTCCTACAGCAAATCCCCTCTCATTACTGCGCAAGATTCAGATGCCACCTCATTGGAATTTAGATTAATTACTTTCATTAATTTGCTTGCCTGTGTTCCTTATCCTTAGTTAGATTCAGAAAAAGTAGGAAAATACCATGTAAGGAATTTCTTTGGGGCATTTCTAACATAGAACAGGATGGTTTCGAAAACTCATTTTAAATCTTAATTCTCATGAGAGGTCTAATCTGATTTGCAAACAAGTATTTTCGATATGTTTCCAATACCCATGCATTTGTGAGACTTCGCAGTCATAGAATGGGTTTTAGGGAGAGTGAGCATCATGTGAATAATATATTGGAAAATGATAGCTCATTCTGAGTAGGCTGTGGTGACTTTTTGTATGTGCATTTTGTGTTAAATGAATCTGGTATACTTCTGGGTTAATAGAAGTTTAGGTCATATTTCAAGCAAGTACTTACATATGTGTTTCATTCTAAACATGCTTACATATCTTTTTTGAATAGAAAACCTTTCTTCAGTGTGTCTGTGTGGTGCCACCCTGCATATTGACTCGATTTTATGTTCCCTCTTTATTTCCTGTTGGTGTTTTATTTTACTTATTATTCCTGTAAGCCACTCATTCTCTGATGCAACTTTTTTGTAGTTTCTGGTCCATGGAGCAACCTCCTAAAATGAGCAGGATGCAATCCAGTCCCAATTGCAATCAATAGGGAAATTCCCATTGACTTCATAAAGCCCAATCCACTTTTCAAAGTGGTAAGACAACTGTCTGTACTAATTTGGTCCGTTACCTCAGTCAGAACTTCGTGTGTCAGATGGTGTCTGGCTTTTATTTTGGTGGGCAACTGAAATCCCTTCAGAATTGTTCTGAACCTTTTATTGATTTCATAATTCTCTGTGGTCATGCTCATGCCTCATTTTTACTGAGTCATTTAAAAATACTTAGTTGAAATAAAGCATAATGTAGGCAGAAAATGTGCCTGTTTCAGAGCTGAAGTCACTGTGTTTCAAAATACTGTGGCTACCAGTTTCAAATGTGGTGATATGATTAGATGCTCAAGGCGTAATGCTGAGGAACTTGGCATTTTGACAGGCATTGCTGCAACACCTGAAAGCTAGGTACCTGATACTAGAAGAATTCAGAAGTGAGCACCTAATTCTGCATATACTGGAGATGTGGTGCATAGGAAGTATCTAGGTCAAACACAAGAAAGTGAATTTTGGAACAGGTCTGAAACTGTCTTTTTCATAGAATCTCAATCAGTTCTGTCCTAAGCTAGACTCTTCTGGTAAGGTGGGATTCATAGCCAGACACTCTTTTCTTGTGCACCAGCATCTAAATTATGCGTTTATGAAGAAAAGAGCAGTAAGCAGACAATGAGTCTTTTGACAATAATCTTGTGGATGGAGACTCACTCACTCAGTGGATGACATGGATTTAACATGCGGGAGAGTAGCCTATGCACTGCCTGGGCTATAGTGCAGCCACAAGGACAAGTAACAGGGAGGTGAGAAGGAGCCTAAAGAAAAAGGTAACGTATGTCTACAGTCCAGTGTTAGCAGCACTCAGCTCTGAGTCCTGGGTTCTGGTCTTTGCTCCTTGAAGAGCTTATATACCTTATTCCAGTATTCACTGGATAAAGAGAGAATTACGTGGTGGGTGTGGGTGTGTGTAAATGGGAGGGAAAACATGAATGCTACAGCAAAGGAAAGATGAATAAGAATGGAAGTTGTATAGTTTGGTACATAGAAGTGATAGGCAAGACACTGCAGTACCACATTTTAAAAACAGTTCTGTTGTGAGAGGTGAAAAAATTAAAGCAATATTATTAACTCAAAATACTCAAAATTATGAACCAGCTATTCAGAAAGCATGGAGTTAACATGATGAGATTCAGATATAACCTGGGGGGTGGGGGGGTGGATACATGTTCTGTGTTGTAGCTTAGTGTGCATTTGAATAACATCTTTAAGGGTTTTTTTGGCTCTGATAGAGCTGCAAACTTTTTTGTTGTTGTTTGTTTGTTCGTTGATTTTTCAAGTTGTGCCATCACTCCAGGCTTTGCAGCTTTAAGAAAATCATCAGTGATAAGAGTCTTGATAAAATGCAGAGTTGTCTCTGCTACCATAATGTACCTGAACTGTATCATTTTAAAAGTGATCAGAGAGGATTCAGCCATCTTCAACTATAAAGGGGCATGGCTGGTAACACAAAAATTATTGGGATTTATACCCCCAAAAGATGGAGAATAAGGGAATGAAAGTTATTTGCAACATTCAGTGACTCTGGGAGAAAGTACCTAAGGAATTCAGGAGCTCAGTTCCAACTTTTTGTTCCTTAATTGTTTAGTAAACCTTCTGTGTTTTAAAAGGCTAACAGGTAAAACAGCTATTAATAGCATGAGAGAGGTTAGAGAAAGTATGTCTTCTGTCTTCGCAAAAAATAAAATACTGACCAGCTAGTGGTTACACTTTTCAGCACTAAAAACCATGACAAGTATGGATCCCTTTCTTTCTTGGCAGATGTTGTACAGTAAAACATAAAGATCTAGGAAAAACAGAAAACATCTGGATATGCAGATTATTCTTCACAGTTTAAACCTTGTAAGGAGAGAGCAGCAGTACACTTGGGCAATTCCATGGAATGTATTTTTGGAAGGGCTTTTTAAAGTTACAGGGCAGCTGTATATCATTGTAAGTAAAGAATGTAATTTATGTAGTTCCTGGCCATTTCTATAATCACATCAGCCAAGTTTTCCTAGAGTGACTAGTGATTTTATGCGCCTTAGTTTTTTAATGCACGACTTGAGAAAAGTTGAGAGTTTTTTTCCCAATAGTTTTCAAAAATTATGTGCTGGCTTAAGCTGCGTTCATCTATAATAGCTATATGCTTTTATGGATCTAATCAGAGAATCAGAAAAATCGTTAACGAATATCAAAATGCTAAGGTAGGATGTATGTCTTAAGAAATATTCTTGATGGGACAAGACTGTACAGAATAAAGAACTCAACTTATTTGTTTTGTGCAATGAATATAATAAAAAAAGTTAGTTGTTTAAAAATACCAATTAAAAATCATTTCTTACAAATGACACTCCACTGTGGTGCATAGCTATGTTCATCATACTAGCCATGGGCACTTCTGTTGGTAAGTCAGAAATCTGATGTAACGTGGGCACACACATCACTTTTTTCCTTCACTATTTATGTTTTGGTCCATGGAACTGAAACGCCCTCATTAATTGTAATTCAATTTAGTAAAATCCTAACTGTGTACTCCTTTCCTTTTGGTTCTGTGGCTGTGTCTGTGCTGCTGCCTACAAGTTAGTGTCACGATACCCAAGCTAGCTCAGAGAGCAACAGCTGCCTAGCTGTGAAAGCACAGAGCTCAGCACAAATGAGAAACAGAGAATTTCCATCCACATGCTGAGCTTCATGCTGCAATACACTGTTGCTAGAGTCCATGCTAACTTATTCCATCTAGCACAGGTAACTCCATGCTGTAGTGTTGAACTTACTAGTTTATAGTTCCTTGTTTTCCCCTACTTGAAACAGGGTAGTTTTCTCTCAGCATTTCTGAGAACCAGCCCTATTAGTATGGTTCAAGCTGAATACCCTAAGCGAAGACACTTGAAATGGCTAGTCACTTCTGCAAAGTTCAGTCACCAGGTACTACTGACTGAGGCATCAATACTGGGTGGTTACTGTAACTAAAAATAATGCTGATGTTAATTTTTAAGGCTTTTCCTCTGTCAATGGGGTCCCAGAAGAGGCTGCTGATACCTGGCACTGGATCAAGACACTGCAGCCCATGATTTTTCATATCTCAGTAGAGCATGGTTTTGTCTTCAGCTGGCTCTACAGACAGTTCTGCCTTCTCACACATGGATAAACAGTTCGCCTTTGAGTAGCTGGGACAGCCATGCTGGAATCGCCTCACTAACTGAGGGACTGTGGTAGCTTATTTCGTTATGTGATTGTTTTGTGATACAGTAAACTGAACATGGTCTGCGAGTTGCATATAGGATTGGCTCCCAAGAGAAGGAACAAAAATTATGTTGTTAAATTACTATCAGACTGTCCAATGGCTATCAGGGCTCCTGTGTTTTATCACAAAACAGCATGTGTATCCCAAATGCAAAGTAGTCTGAATGTCTGAAAGTCATGCATTCATTTTTTGAGTTTGTAGTTTTCTGGCTTAAAAGCCATTCCATCTTGTCTGCAAAATTAATGGGACTAACCTAGTGTATTAAATACTCATCTGTATCATACTGTATCAATTTACAAACCTGGTAAATGGGTATTAAAATTTACTAAATAAGTATGTCTATAGAAGTAAGAATGCATATGGCACATTGCCTGTTTGTAAAATTCATATTTTCATTATAAGCCAGACTAATTTTTTAGTCCAAAAAAAAAAAAAAAAATCAGTTGCTGGTAAAGAAGTATTTTTGTAACTTTCACTTTTAAGTGGTAAGGTAGTCTTTTTTTTTTTTTCTTTTAAACTTCAAACTGAAGCAGTTTTTCTTCAGGACTCGAAGATTAGAGAAAGGATGCGATACTTTTATAGAGACTCTACTTCTGAAAGTCAGTGAAACAACATTCCTTGACCTCAGGCTTGCAAACACTTATGGCACGCTATATTTTCCTTCTGGTAGGGCAATAACCTTTAACCCTTTAATGCTCTGGCTTAGGTCAGTTTCCCAAACTATGCCCACTCTTGTCCACGGAGAAGCAGGAACTGTAAAAGGTGAGCAGCAGCACGAAGGTGGCATCACCAGGATCCATGAGGAACTGAATGAAGGAAGCAGCTGGGAGAGGTGGCTGGCTGGGGCAGTGGCAGGGATGAAGTAGTGGTGGGAAGGCTTGGACAGGCAGCTGTTTATTCCCGTATGCCACTGTTAAAATGATTACCAGCCACTGAATTCTTTTTATGGGCACTGAGTCTAGATCAAAGTTAGCATAAGGTGTCTGTCCCATGATTAAGTGTACCAGAAAAATGGAAGTTGAGGGACTGAAATGTGTACATCCTTTCATGCCAGTGCTGTGGTATGGATGAAATACCATATTAAATGCGAGTACTAAGTATTTATTTTGACTTCCTCTGTTAACACATGGTTATACCAGATTTCATCATCCACTGTAGAAGAGTTATGAAAATAATGGCCTGCTACATGCGACAACCTGTGATTTCCAGCTCACTTAATGCCACTTCTCAAACTCAGTTTATTCTGGCAAGAGGATATGAAACGGGAAGAATAAAGGGAGAAAAAAAATGGATAAAATGACAGGGAATGTATTTTGGAGTTGAGAGGACTTGTTTTACTGCAGCCAAACTGAGTTATGGCCTAAAAGAATGAGGATGGGGCAGGGATGGAGACTGAATAATGTTGAGAAGGCTCAGATGCATAGCGCAGACAGCAGAAGCAGTGTCAGCTGTTGCAATAGTTAATATGCTCGTCATTTAAATGGTCAACCACTTTCCAACCTGTCTGTTGCCCTAGACAAAATCTTTTTCTAAGTAAAAAGGAAAAAAATGCACTGGCATTTCACAATATACCATTATGATTTGAAGGTAACCTAAGAATGTAGAACAGTGCACTGGTGCTCTAGAATTCCCATGGCGGCAGTTCTTACATGGTTAAGAAATATACAAAAAGTAAGAGAGTTCAAATAAAGCAACTAAGCTGATGTTTTAAGAAAACTTATGACTTCTACAACTTAGAATAGCCAACACAGTCTAACGTAACACTTGTGATGATGAGTCAATCCAAAAGCAAAGTCTGTAATAAAGCCATAAACTGCAGCTTTCATCTGAAAGTATTACACAGATGTCAGTAGGGAAACAATTGACCATGTAATGTCCCTGCAGGAGATTAATTTTGTAATAAGAGATGAGAATACTTTCATTTTAAAACTGCAATAGCCAAAGATGTCATATTTTCTCATCAATTCAAACAATATTCTCAACAGGCAATTACTCTTCCTTGTGGTCAAGACTTACAGGCAGATGTCTACCAGCCGATCCAGTTCAGGACAGCTGCATTCATACATTTCCCTGCAGCTGATATAGCTCTGGTTCATTAATTCTCCCAGCAGCTGGATTGCATTGGCAGGTGCTTCGTTGCATATCTTCTTAAATTCCAGCACTCTGGCAGCTTCACTATACACGTGCTTTGCACGCTGGTATAACTTAAAGGTGGAAACTAAACGAAATGAAAATATTAAGTACTACAGTTATCCATTAATATTTACTACAAAAGGAACGTATGAAAACATAGAATTATTTTTAGTAATTTATATTTAATATTAGAACACTAGGCTAAAAGTTTTCTGCAAAAGCTCACCTCCATTTTCCTTAAAAGCCCTAATAAAGTAGTATTTAGAGTTCATCAAAATACAACGTGCACATTTTTCATTTTTATAACTTTACGCACGTGCCAAAAAGAGTATCATTTAAAAAATTAAAACTTCTCTCTATAGAGAGAGATTTTAATGCACTGAAATGGTATACAAAATATGAAACCAGACACGTGTATGCTGGGCTATGCGTTCATTATCCCAGCCCAGCTTTGCAGGTTAGCCCCAGCACAAGCTCCTTGCGGTGTCACTGGACAGACCCATTCTCTCCTTTTACTCTGCAGACACAAACCACAGGTTCACAAGTTAGCAGCGGCATCCTGATAGAAAGCACAGACATGCATTAGGGCATTACGCGAATGCTTTCACGTTTTCAAATACTAGCAAAACTGAGCCATGAGAACACCAGAGAGGTGCCCAGTGCCCTGCAGGCTGCCAGCACCTGCTGGCCCAGGGCACTGCGTGCAGCTGCTCCAGGCCTAATTTGCATCAGTGATGTAGCAGTGCAGATAGACCTTCTCCTATTAAAAAAAAAAAAAAAGAAAAAGTTTTTTTGCAACCGAGGTTAATAAAAATGCTATTATCCATGCTTCCTGGTGCAGAGGTAAGGAAGCCCTCCCAAATATTTCTACAATGCAGGCTCACTGTGACTGCAAATAACACCAGACTAAAGGTAGGCTGAAGAACACAGGTGCTTTTAGTTTAGTTTTCAGGGTTTATTTTTAGTGTGTGTCACCTGCCAGAAAGTCAGTGCTGCCTGTGTAGACACAAAGAGATGACAAGCCCAAGCAGCTACTTCTTAGTATTGACCTATTAAGATCAAAGGCTAGCACAAAGACTTTGGCTAAGATTTTTCTATCATGCCATGAAAAATTGAGCAGTTTCTCTGGGATGGGTGGGAGGGTTCCCAAACCTGTGTGGCTGTCAGGGTAGAGACCCCTGCCAAGCCTGAACAGTGGGGCATAACAACGGAGGGGATGTCTGTGGTTAAAGGCTTCTATTTTTTCTCACCTGGTATAGTTCTGTTTGTTTTAATACCATGGACTTGTAGCTGTTATTGAGGAAGTATTATAGAAGCATGCATGACAATTTAATTTATGATAAAACTAGTTTACTTGAGCTTTTTTGGTTGTAAATATTAGATAAGTGAACCTTACTCTTTATTTGGAGCACCAGCTGCAGTCTGTTTCATCATCACAACTCAAGCACCTCAGAATATCCCTCATTTTCTTTCTACACGTGAATTCTCCTTCAGAACAAGGACTCTTTCCTCCTATCAGCTTCTGCTCTCTCTCACTTTTTAAAATCACTGATGAAACATTCAAACAGAGCTAACAGGACAAGAGAAGACAGGCAAGCCCCTGTATTCATAACAGAACTTGCTATCTGACCCAGAAACATGCAGCTCCTACTGGGCTGTTCTGTGGAGACGGGCAAGTTCTGGAACCGCTTCTGATGGTTTTGGCAATCTACTTTTGCAATTATATGTAGAAGCCTTGAAAAGACTGGAAATAAAATTGTGTCCAGTGTGAAGTCTCTCACATGTATACTCCAGATTGCACCCCTTACTAAAACTTCAACAGCATCTGCACAACCTCCTTTTATCTTTCCAGAATAAGTGTAAGTCATACCTGTAAATGCTGGAAGTGCAGCGCTGAGAGAGACAAAAATAGTCTAAAATGATAGAGAAACAGAAGTTTTCTGCTACTGGTGATATCGCTTCTAGTGATACTTGTTTTGTAATTCAATACAGCCTGCTACTGTGCTGCTGTCTTGTGAACAGGCCTCCTGAATGCATGTCAAATTAGGATAGGAAAGACAAAATTGAGTGCCCCACAGAAACACCTTCTTGAGAATATCACACAGGAGGAACATATTCTGTTTTCCTACTTAGAGGTGTGTTTTACCCCAGTGTACTTCATTGCTGCTGAAGTTACTTGCATTGTGTTTTGCAGAGCAATGCCTTAGTATTTTTGAACATTGGAGAAAGGCTGCTTGGCATTTTTTTTTAGGGATGGTTTCTCTTTAAATATTCTTTTCTTATAAGCTATTGTTTTACAGCAAGGAGATTTATAAATGTGCATTCGTTTAGGGAATATCTAAAGTTGCGTGAGAGATTGCCATAGCTCACACTCTCTTGTAAATCACCATTGAACAGTAGTAACCCAAAGAATGAACTGAAAACATGTCTGTTTTCAATTGTAAGGCAACAGACTTGCCAAAGGCTGTGATTGATTCGGAGACCACCCTTTGGTAGAGCAATGCTCTACTGGCCAGATTACCTTCAAAATCTCTGGGGTTGTGTTATGCTCGTCATGTTATGAACTGGAACTGGAATGGGCACTCTAGCTACTGGCTCTCAGCCAGGCAGTCTGAGCTGTGCCCTGGACAGCATTCGCTTGGTGGAGAGTCACTCGGTGTAGGGGAGAATTTGCTACCTTGACGCTGGCTTTCTCTCTGTGTGAAAGCAATCCTGCCAAGCAGTTCTCAAATGAGAAAGAGTGGCTGTATGTTATTTTCAGACTCCTTTGTGGATGTTTACAGAATTAGTATTGGGTAAAGTCTGGTATCATTATGTTAGCTGTTGGTTGTTTATGGGCAGCATTGTATTTCAGAAAACTATGTTTGTGTTTAGAAGAGGTTTTATACAGTTTGCTTTTCCTTTCTGGCAGTATACTTGCTGTTCAGGTAGAGTTATCTTCAGGACAGCAAACACCTCTGTGCTCTGTAAGTCCTATTCTAAAACAATCAAACGATTCACATATTCTCAGCTATCAACACCAAATGCTTCTGGTAATAGCAAAACCCTCTTGGATCTCTTCTGTTTGGATGGGTAGTCCAACAAACTATCTCCATATAATAAAAGATAGCAGAGCACACATGATATTTCCAAAAATTACATCTACATTTGAACCTTCTTGCTACATCACAGCCTGTATACTGGATTCACATAAGCAAGATCTGAATTAATAGGCCACGCCAAAGAGCTATGGAGCTTCTGATTTCAGAAGAGTGCAGGAACTGATCAAAATCTGTGTGCTTCATGGGAAAGTGACCACATTTTTTACAATTAAAAAAGAATGATTTCCTAAGCCACACTTTGTCACGGTTAAAAGAAAACTTAAGTGTGCACAACTGATTAGTTTATATCTGGGCTAGGGCTGGAGGGCTCTGAAAGAAGAGAAACTGAAGCCCTCGAAGTAAAGCTGGCAGTGTTGCACAGCACTCGGTTATAAGGTCTTGCCCTCTGTGGCATCAAAGGAGAGCAAAAAAAGCAGGGTTTAGGGAACTAATGTCAGATTCTTATAAGCATTTGGGTCCTTAAATCTATTATAGTGTATGGAAATCAGGTACTTAACCTGACTAAAAAGGTAACTATATTTTCCTAATCCAGTAAACTGTTAAGGCCTGGTTTCTCCCACCTAAATTTATTTCCCAATTAGGGGTACAGATACCCTCAGCTCACTCTCCTGTCAGTGGAAAGAGCAGCTTAGGGAACTGTTCATCCCACCTGAGACCTGAACCGCCCTATGGTATCCACTTCTCTGGTGACTACAGAGGAATCTAAAACCTCCAGCGCAATGAAACTAGCTGACTGCCACGCTGACATATGAGCAATTGTCTAGCACGTGTCTGAAGTAATGTTTCTCCCATAAAGGGATCTGTGCAACATCCAGTTCTGGTGTTCAGCTTGTTTAAAATGCCATAGCACCATCTGCATTGGTGGAGACTTGTATCAGCTAAGGATCTAGTCTCTGACCAGAAACATGCTGTCAAAAGCTGTTCGTTGAAAATCACTATGTATGTCCTCTCTGCCACTTTCTGTGTAGCTCACTGCCATGCAAGAATGAGCTGTTTGATTTTAGATCTAGACACACTGGCACAATCACAATGTCGAGGGCTTTTTTGTCCCTTTCTGAAGAGACAATATGGAGATTGTGATTTACTTTGTATGGTATCAGCTGCACACAAAACAATGTTTCTCATGGACTGAAGTGAGGGTGAGCTATATTTTTCAGGGAATTGTCAGTGACGCTTGCTGACCCTCTGTGCATTTTCTGCACCCTAGCTTTGCTCCTCTGCAGAGGATTTCTGTAATATCATCTGTGAGCAGCTATATTTAATTCACTTACAACCACCAAGTGCCCTTGAATGAAACGGTGCCATTTTTCAGTGCACAAATAGTTCATACTGCAGCAAGAACCTTGCAATTTGTTAAGATGCAACTGAGTAACATTAACGGAAGTTTGTCCAAAATCCATACAAAATCTCTTAAAAACAAAAATCCTGGGCTATTTGTCCCAAACAAATGTGAGTTAGTTAAATGTAATGGAGAAGTTTACTGTGGGTTTGCAACTGCATGGTCATATTTTTTGTTTTAACTTTATGAAAATTGTGTAAACCTGTCCACTCCACTTACATGGATTTTTTTCTCTATAATTAAACGCTGTGGCTTCCCAGCAACTCATATTTGTTGTAACTTCAACTTCAGCAGATTCCTTTCTTTAGGGACTTCCTGTACAATTCTGTCTGACCTTTAGCTAAAGACCAGCCTCTTCAGGCTGTATATTTTTTTCTGGCTGCTTTGGCAGCTTCTTACGATGTGTTTCACTGTAGATTAATGAGCTACACATGGCTGATGGAACTGTTAGAAATTTACAACAGGAAAAACTCACCAATGCAAAATCATGTAGGGGACAGTTTCTACCACCATTACTCGTGGAATAGTACCTTTCTCCGTTAGGCATCCTGCTGATTGAACATGAAGAGGGTGAAGGTTTCTGGCTCATAATGTATATAAGAAAATGCTGCCAGATGGCTTTAATTTGAGCCAGATTGTGAACCCCCCTACCTAAAGTGGGGAAGAGTTACTCTACTGGGACTGCTCAAGTAACTGTTTGTAATCTGGCTTTCTGAAAATAAACCAGGGGACCAGTCATTGCTGGATTCAGTGACCCATTTAGCAGACACCTGCTTTGAGAGTATGGTAACTACCGGTTTACAGTAGGTTTTTCTCCAGAGAAACGCGAGCTTTAGCAAAGCTGTTGCAACTAACCTAGAACATTCAGTGCCTGTGCCTAACCTGTGGCGCACCTGAAAGGCCTGCATCCGCCGAATACCTGTATGGGGTCTGCCTGGAGCGGCCACATCCTGGGGCTCATCCCAAGGAAACCATGTCTTTATGGAAGGAGATGACATGTGCCCAAATTTCTCCATGACATGGATCAGGCTGAGGCTGTGATAGGCACCCAGACCCCCAAGCTGGGAAGTGCTCTGAGGTTCACCAATTTAGAGGTAACTTCTGTTCTTGTAAGACAAGGGCACTCTACTGATGCACACGACAAAGCTTTATGTATCGTTGAGCAGCACATCTGAGAGTCCACCTTCACATGCAGTCGTGCGTTATTTTCTGTGCAATTAAAGCAAAAATTGTTCTTGCACTGAGATCACCATTAATACAGATGACTTGGCAATGGGAATGAAAGGCTATTCAAACACCACTCATTGAAGGTACAGCACAGTTTTAGAATTATCTTTCCAGGAGACAAATAAAAGGGCTGTTAAACAGCCAAATCCCAACAGTAAACGGATGCCTGTTATTCCCATGACGATTTCATTCCAGGTTTAAATGTCAAAATTAGATTATAATTTGATATGTAAAAAGGAAAAATCAGTTTAAAAATAACTCATTGAAGAACACAAGAATGTTTTATAGTTAAAGGAATACACTTCTACAGGACAGTATCCTTTTGTGGTGAGGCTTATAAGTATTTAATGTCCCACAATAACCACACACTATATGTTCTGTGAGGCACTTGAGTCTAAGACAAAATTATGGCATAGTGCACCTTAGAATGTAACAAATATTATTTGTTCCAGAGATGTTCAGAAGCCACAAGTGCAATCCATGTGTAAACATTTGGAAGGGTATTTAAACTCAGGATTTTGAGTTGGCCAAGGAACAACTGCAAGAAGTTTATAGAGGCTTTATGCACTGTCTGTACTTCTCCAAACCTGGGGAACAATTGGGCTGTACAGTGAGACACTGCAGGAACCCTTGAGTACCTGCCTATAAAAGGGATGCAAAGTTGCTGTGCATCCAGCCACTGCCTGGGACTTGCCCAAAGCCTGTCCATATAATTTTTCTTTGGGATCTGGATTTTTTCTTTGGTCAGCCTTACGTACACAAAACTTTGTGCAAGTACACAGTACCATCACTGGAGGAGTAGAGGAAAGAAAGCTGGACTTAAGGCTAAAATAATATACATAGCACTTTGAGATCCTTAAACATGAGATACAGTTTCAGTACAAAACATTATTTGTAACTATCACTGGGCTTTGAATAATACAAAAGAATTAAAACTACTCACAATTTATATATTCAGCCACACAAAAAACTTAGAATCTAGTAAATTAACTAGTATTTCTCATGTAAATACTTTACACTTAACATTGTAATATTTTATCAGAAAAGTTGATAAAACCTTTACAAAGGAAGAAGGGTACCTTAAAGGTTATGGTTCTCTGTTCGTGTTGAACAAAAGTTCAACAACGTTCTGAAATTTCTCTGCAGAGATTATTTATTTCTTGGTAGATTTTCTCACATGAAGAAGCCAGGCTTTGTCATTAAAGTACAGTGGGAAAGTAGGGGGGATATAACAAAAATATTTTTGTCAAACACCCTCTGGTTTTCAAAGCCAACATAAAATGTAATTTGTCTAGTGTGTTACAAAAAAAAAAAAAAGTGGATTTAGATTTTCTTTCTGTGTCTGTCTTGTTTCTTTTTGTATATAGTTTTACAGAAATCTGTTATTTAATTTTATATTGTACATGCAAAGAGACTTACAGCATAACCCATTGTAATTGGCCTTATCAAATGAAATCATAGTCATGCAAGTTTAAGAGATTCCGTTCAGCAAACATCTGCAAACACTATTCAGAGCCACAGTATAACATTTCCTTTGAGTTTCTTCTATAGCTTTTGCATTTACTTTTTTTGGGGGGAGGGGGTGGAACACAACCTGTATAAAACAATTCAATTCTACAGAACTGTAGAATTTTGTTTTATAAACCAGGTATACAGATTATAAACATCTGTAAGTCTTGTACTGCTTCATAAAGGGGAGAGTTAGGGGACAGCATAAAAGAGCTAGAACTCTGTAGTTCCCCATGAAAATGTTGCAGAGTGCATCTACAGAGTTCACTATATTTCCCTCATACATACAGCACAGAATTATTGTAGCTCTTTCTATGAAGAGCTGCATTAAGATAACCATATTCCATGCTGGTACCCCTCTGGCAGTGTAATTAGACAATAAGATAATTTTATGCTTTCTGATATCACTGGCTTGCAAGACAGGTTATAGATTCAGGACCTGGTCCCTGGTCAGCATATCTCATTTACAATTGTTCCAGTTATGCATATTATTTAAATGTGTGCATATCTATATGTTACTGCTTTATATGCATCAAATATGTACCTCCCTGAAAGCAGTCTTGGCAAGGATATAATTCGGCTGTGGAAAACAGAAGAGGCACTGAAGCCACAGAATGGAATCAAATAAGTATGGGTTATTTTGAATTCATAAAGCAAGATTCTAATCACAATTGGAAATGACTGTGAATGCAAAGGAATTATTTCATCCATGCTCTATTATTAAGTAATATTAGCAACCCTACTGTATACCTCTAAGACAATTCTTTCAGAAGCCAGTCAATCTTTCAGAAGTCATATGCACCAATACTCAAGGCTATATGGTATAATCTTAAGCAAGAATATATGAGAAATACTTTAAATTGTTTACCTCCACCAACGTTTTTCTAAAAGAAAAAAAATATTGACAGTAACAGAAACTTCTTTCTCAGGAACGAGTGACCCAGAAGACTGTCTGCATGTTTTATGAAGTGATCATGTATTTATCAATTCAGAAACAGAAACACAAGCTCCATCTGTGCTAGTCCTGAACACCAGCTAAGGGAGAGCAAACAGGACTCATTTGATTGATGCTGTACCCATCCAAAATGTTTGGTTTTGTTAGAGCTATGGCTTAAAAAGGAAACCTAGCTTAGACTTTTCTCTGGAATAAAGCCTGGTTTATTTAGAGATGACTCTAAAATAGTACAGAGTAATCTAAAATAGTAAGTGATCTGCTGCTTCTACCATTTTAGAAACCATTCTACCATGCAGAATCTTGCCACCCAAGATTCTGGAGAAGTATTCCGGCAAGACTTGTGCATTACTTATTAATACAGAACTATTTTATATAACACAAACATTGTACAGTAAAAACCACCATTTCATATATGCTTACCATCTTGCGTGTTTTGACTGAGGATCTGAGAGCGGAGGTCCTCCAGGCTAATTCCCAGGCATTTACAAATTTCCTCTGTGCTGTAAGGCTCAGGATGTAATACCTCCTCGACAATGGTCAGCATTTCCTCTAGGCTAACTCCTAGCTTGGCTTGCACATCTTCAAGTCTCAACATTTTTTTCCAGTCCAAGCCTTTTGACTTTGATAGAAGCTAAGATTTAAAAAATAAAACATATTGTGCTTTCCAGTTTAAAACTAACACTAAATCATCCGTTAGCAGCTTTAAGACCCATGTGCTCTTTCCACTTCTTAATTGGGAATCATCAATAGCCACTTTCTATCCATACACAGCAGATAAGCATTATAATTATTTATAAAAGGTCTGTGAATGACAGATACTCTCCCCCAAATGAGACATTGTCTGTAAAAGCCCTACTGCCACCGTGTGATATCAAATCAGTGATTCATCCTTTTCCATGGATGTTATTACTTCAAACAATTATTAATATTTCAAAGCCACGTTCAGACTATTGCTTATACAAATGCTACAATATTGTAACACTGCAAGTCCCCAAGAAGTCTCTTTCTGTACTGTTACAATTTGTTCTAACATTGAAAACTCAGCTCAATCTTTCCAAGTTTCCTAATGAACATTTGAGGTCGTCACTACAAACCTTTCTTGTAACAGCCCTATAAATATGAAAGTGGGCATAAGATTTGTGCTGCGGAATTAACTGTAATCTTTCTCAATCTCTAGTGTTTAGGGTAAATTGTACATGAGCGCATTCTTTTAACATAAAATTTAAAGTTTTGAGTCCTATAAGAAGGTTACAATGTGTTAGAATCTGTTCCCTTCCTCCATGACTGCTGTTATGCTAATTACAGATACATCTGTTTTTCCTACTCCAGACAATGATGTCATGTGTTACGTATCTTTGTGATGTTTTGGCAATTGACAGTAGTTACTTTAACACACCAGAATCCTACAAGGAAATATGTCAGAGGCTCTTCTCTAGAAGGCTGCTGCATGTGATGATGCTTCCCTGTGCCTAATGAAAACAGTTGAGTAAAGCAACTTTCCTCATGTTT
This sequence comes from Chauna torquata, assembly GCA_013399475.1. NCBI lineage: Eukaryota > Metazoa > Chordata > Aves > Anseriformes > Anhimidae > Chauna > Chauna torquata. Next base: position 92,987 of record VXAL01019866.1, on the reverse strand, counting down.
TCATGAGGTAGAATATTTTTAACGTTATTAACGATAGAATGATCTTAAGTGGTTGTTGTGGGAGCCTGCTGATAACCTTAATTTCAACAGATCACTACCGAATAAGAGACAGATTAGCAGGGACATGCCAATGTCATTTTACAGGATTCGTAAGTACACGATGTGCCTCTAATTCTGCACCATTTAAACTGAGATTACAGCTTCCATGTATGCCAGATCAGGCTTTACATTTGCAAAGAGTTTAAAGCAGCGCAGCAAAATCAGGGAACGAAATCCTTTTCCCATTCAAATCCATGTTAAAACCCCTCATCAACAGGGCCAAAACTTCACCCAGTGTGTCTTGCTATTCATTTCAATAAACACTGGTTTTGAGTGAGATTGGTTTGAAATCCATTTAGGTCTCAATCCAGCAAAGCAATTTAGTACATGTGTAATTTCCTGCATTAAAAAAATCAGAGGATTTACATGCATGCCTGAAAAGTATTTGCACTGCTTTGTGCAAAGTTAGAGCATGAAATGGTTGCTTAAGCAGAAGATCTACTGTCCAGCTATCTGCTATAGATTCTCACCTTCCTGCTCTCCTCCAACAGTACTTTTGCAGGGTCTTTTCCAGTTTTGCTGTATTATGGTACATAAAACTTAACTACTTTTGGTGCCATCTAGTGACTTGCTAAGATTTATGTGAAGCTTAGCAGAACAGAACAAACAAAATCCAATCAAAATCCTAATCACATGACTGCTGCCATTTAAAACAGTTTTGTATGCAGTGGTAGAGAAAGAAGCATCTATGTCTAGTGGCTAATGCAGAAATCAGGGTGAGAAAATTTTCTTGTGAAAGATTGATTTAATTGTTTCTGGCCTGCTTTTTGAAAGCACTGAGCATCTAGAGCTCCATAGCCTCCAAGTAATTGTATTTTAGCTTACTTACTGATCAGTTACAGTAACAATTTTTGCTTCAGTTATTCTATTTAAATATTCAGTAACTCCTGTGTTGGTGTAGGCTGATGACATGAACTTAGATCTGTTTCAAGATGCTAAATGAATGGAAATTTTTCCCCTTCATAATTTAATCCTAAAGTTCAGCATCCCCTAGATATTATTACCAGAAGTTAAACAGAACTAAGAATTTAGAAAAAAATAATGTAATGCTCTATAAGGCAACAAAAATCTTTCTACTTACTTGTAAAATAAATAATCCAGTTAGAAGTATTTGTCATGTGTACTGTCACTTCTAATCTAATTTTTGTTCTTCAGTGGAGATGCTGTATTGTAGATAGCTAACTACACTGAGTTTTACAGGTCAAATGTTCCAAACTGACCCCTTCAGGCCAGTTGGACAGAGCTTTTTTGGAAAGTTTCATATCACTTATAACAAAGTTTGAATTGTAACAGCACTGGGAAAAATGTTATGGGCAAAAAGAAATATATTTTTTAAAAATATCTAGCTGCAGCAGCTCAAATTGTAATGGATGCAGAACAGAAATGGGAAAAATCCCATCTATTAAATGTACAAAAGTAATCCCAATACTGATCCCACAGTTGGAAATTTTCTTGGTGATCTCTGCCTAGATGGATTAAAGATGTGGACATCATCCAGCTGGCTCTTAGCTGTCAGGATATAGCATCTGCAGCCTTTATTGTCTTTTATTGTTCAACACAGGCACACTGGAGCACTGTATGTAACTGAGAGTAAAACATAGTAAATGATGGGACAAATATAAATAAAAGAAAGCCTGACTAGAAGCATAGGAATACTTAGCCCTTCTATAGCAACATCATTTTCTTACACTTTATATTTCTGTAATACCATCTGAGTGTCTTTCCACATTTAACAAATGTTAGCTGATTAACGACATGGCATCCCAGTTGCAGACATTCCTGGGGCCACTGTAGCTGAAACTGAAGAGAAGCACACACTACAAAGCATGGGGATTGCACAGCATTCACTAATGCTCATACTCATCCTGCAACACCTACTGCACAAGTGTTCTGAGGAATGAAGTACATGCTAATTTCCTGTGGAATTGAGAGTGTTCCAAGGAACATAACTGACTTTAAACATACTGTTCAATGGTGTACAGGAAAACACTCAGAGACTACAGCAAAAGTAGAAACTGAAGAAAAACAAAAAAACTCAAGCAAATGACTGACTGTCTAGAAAGAAAAGGCACAGAACCTGAGACAGACAATTTTGTGAGGACACTCAAGAGCTTGCTTGCTGTAAGACAGACTGATATCAAGATGTTCTGCACTAATGCCAGCAGAGAGATGTTGTGTTGGCATCTTTACTTACACAGAGCTTTCTGCAAAAAGTAAGAAATATTAGAATGGCCTAAAGTGGAAGACGGAAAAAAAAAGCCCATCCTAAGGCACTTACCAATGAGAATTTCTTTTAAAGTATTATTGTGAAGCCCAGCATGTTATTTCATAATTCCATCAGCTTAATGGTCCATAAAAGACTTCCCTGCTTCCACTTACATACCTGCCCTCCTTCACCCCACTGTGACCTGTTACTAAAGACAGTCTTTTCCGGGCTCAACATATTTTTATAGAGTGTGCAACTTTCCATCTGGGAAGCATATGTTTAAAAATAGACAGGTGTATGTTGTTAGTCTACTTAAAATCATGGATCTGCTAACGGTACCTATTTAGAGATTGCATCATAGCTAACAGAAGTGTAAAAAAAAAAAAAAAAAATCCTTCCTTGCCACCCTTTGCAGTTTACTACACAGGTTCAATAATTTAAAGCAATTTAGAAAACTGTGATTCAATTCACAAAAGCTGGTGTATGGAACAACACTTTAAAAGGTCTTGCAACTTAATGCACTTATTATTACTGTTTGTGTTTCAAAACAGATCATCTTGGAAGGTTTCTTATGCATAATGATTTCCAAAAGAAACTTCCTAAAAGACCTAGTTAGTCAATCAGCTATCCTAAATTAGACGTTTATCAGTTATGCCAGAACCAACACACAGAGAGGTCCTTAGCTTGATTTTCCTAAAGGTATAGGAGGCTTTTTATCAACTTCGATGGCAACAGTTTTAACTATGGTCATTGGTGCTATTATTTTTACCATATCTAACATACACCTCAAATGCAGCTGTTTTTTATACTCGAGTTGAAAGCCCTTTTAAAAGTCACCTGAGGTTTAGCTCCCCTCCTGGAAGAATATCCCAATTATCATATTTTATATTACCTTTTGTCAGCGTCTGATGATTTCTTCAATTCTCACTTTTTTTTTTTTAGCATTAACTATGGTAATTTTCCATAGAATTATAATGGTAACAGGTGATCAAAGTACCTGTTTGCTTAGACTGAGTATTAAAGTATTGCTTAGATTTTGGCCAAATGTTTTGTGGTAAGGAGTTCCATGCTGCACTTTTCAAAACTTTCATCCGCATTTTGTGACTCAAATTTTCTTCTTTCACACAGCACTCTATGTTGGGTATAATTGCAGTGAATCTTTATGCTTCCTCCTCATTTAATTTAATCAAAGAAAAATCCACTGTATTTTTATAACAGACTCAAATCAAACCTCACATCTACACATTTCTAAACATATGGTCTACAAAATCCACAATTAAAGTGGAACTTAGATTTGTCATGTTCAGATTCCATATATTCTAGAGATAATTGCAAACTGTAAACCGGCAGCGCAACCTAAACGCTGGGTTTCGATTCAAGCCTGTTTTTAAACTTTGCACTAACATGCATGCTGCTATTCAGCACTTCCAATATTACTTCCAGGCCTCCAACTAATAGCTTTGATGTCCTCTAAATCCTCGAAAATACACATCTATTGCCATATATATATATAAACATGTGACCACACTGGTTGCTTTCCATTATTTGTCATTATTCAGCTTTAATTGGAAACAGCCTATCTCATTAACTAAGAATATTTTTTTGCTGAAAAATAGACATATTTCCTCCATTCAAATAGAATACAAAATAAATTAAATATAATTAAATCACATAATCTTCTATATAAGGGCACAGTCCCTGTACTTCCATTAAACTCAGCAAGAGTTCTGTTTCTGCAGAGATGGAAGTGTCTGGTTCTGGAAAGAAAAATGCTACTTAAAGTAGCACCTAGCCAGGTGTTAAAGTAAAGATATGATTGGTCAGAAGTGGGGAAAAGCACATATTTAGATGAAGGTTTCATTAGAGTTTGACATAAGCCATACGTTACCTTTGTAGCCAGACGACACTCCATTACCCTAATATTGTAATGAGAAGTTGCTGCTTTATTCATTTCAACACAACTGTTAGCAATAACAAACGCTGCTCCACTTGGAAGTCTAACATCAGTTGCCCTCAGAGGACTGAACTCTATCAACTTGGCCTATCAAAAGAAAAATGAATGGTTAGTTTTAATTTACTACTAGCTAACAGTGCACTTAGTTCTATAAATCAAATGCAAATTTGCATGTTTTTTCTCTTGGAAATCCAGGGACAGTTAATGAAGGAAACTGACATGAAACAGCAAGAAAAAAGATTTAACCTCATTGGCCAAGTTGCACATACATTTCAAACCATTCCCTTGTAGCTGGATTTTAAAATGTTTCCATTAAGTCTTTGGGTTTTTTCAGCGTTTCACAGAACCCCACCCAACCTATTTTTCTTGCCTGTTTAAGACAACAGTTTTTCTTTGATCTACAGAAAAGTACCAGGCCTGGCCGAAGCTAATGTGTGTGCTACCAGAAACAAGCAGCTTCACATTCCCTTCCCCTCCACCAATGTCCATCTCCCCCTTATTTTTCTAATTTTCCACTAAATCAAGAAGAGTTATTTCACTGAGGTACAGTGTACTACCTAAATTTTAGGGTTGACTGGAGATAGTGATCATGTTACATAGTTTTATTTCATTTCTCTGATTGTTGGTATATATAAAAAGTAGTTACTGTGTTTTCTTCTGAGATAAGAGACTGTCTTGCCTCGCAGATGCCTTACATAGGCTGTGTAAGATGTTCCCAACATTTTGTGACCTTTCCATGGAATAAGCTAGGCATCCATTAATTAAATAATTCAGGATGTAATGTAATCAAGAGATTAAATTCACATCTGGCTTTTCATTGGGATATGCTGTAAATCATGTGCCCTGCTTTCGCTCCTTAGACTAGATTGTAACTCTGCAAGTAGGGACGTCTTACTGGTTTTGGCATTGTTCGCCCCCAGAGAGTTCCTTGAGCAGCTAGAGTGCTAAATAAACAATGACAAATCTGCTTGTACATTATGTACAGCATGTGTGTTACTCCCTGCCATTGAGATTCTGGACCACGTCACAAAATTACTATCAAGACACACAAGCTTGCTTACATTTCAATACACCCTTTAAGAACTGCTATATTCGATCAGCATGTACCACTGAGCTTGTCCAGGTTCCTGTGTCTGATGGCAGCCTTAAATAGGTATTTAGAGGGAATACAAAAATAAGACATATACAAAGCAATCTTTTTTTCTGGTATAGTTTGCCAGCTTCCCATAAGGAAAGATTATGATGGTTATACTTACACTGGAAGCTATGTCATACTATTATGTTTAATAGCCACAAATAGGCTAATATTCTATCAATGTATCCAAGAAGGACCTTTTTGAACCATTTTTAAACTTTTGCCTTCCACTATGTACTGTATTTCTCAATTTAACGATGAATGTTCTGAAAAAACAATTTCCTTGTTTGTTTTTAAACAAGCTGCTTGCTAATGCCATTGTGTTTCTATTAATTCTTTGGTTATGAAAAACACTGAGTTCTCAATTTACCTTCTCTTACCCATTCAGTGTTTTACAGAGCTTCAACATATCACCCTCAAAGATACTGTTTTTCCAAGATGAAGTTTTAAATTATTCAGTCAATGCTCAAAATGTTCTAGTGTTATTTTCTTTGAGATGGGTGGCCAGAACGGCATTCAGCTGCAAGTATACTGAAGCAAGGATGTCTTCTGTTCAGTTCACAACTACTTTTCTAATCTTTCCTAGCATTTTCTCTGCTTTTTTGACCATCACCTACATATATCAGAAAAGTCTCCACTTACATGATCCTCTGTAGTATGCCAGGAAAATATGCAACTTCTTTCAGCATTAGCGTAGCCGTGTGTTTACTACTAACAGTATAAATTGTGAAGGAAAGGTGTATAGTAGGCACAGGTGATGTGAAACTGAAAATACACGTGTCATGATGGAATTAAACGTTTGGTGTAGTTCTAGAAAATAGCTTATTTTCTGTATAAACTCATCCAAGATATGGCATTAAGGCACAAAATCTGTAGAGATATAAAATCACTTCAAATAGACTATAAGCAAAGTAAAGGTCTCCCATGAAAGGCTACATTAATTTCAGTAAATGTATTTTGACAGGTTTTAGGTTTGAACACTCACAGTCCTGTGCACCTTCTGCAACACTGGATGAACTCCATTGTAAATTCCACTGCAAGCGCTCATGCATAACTTGGCAGGTCCCATATATCATTGCTAGTCCACCTTCTGTCACCATGTTTAAGACAGCTAAATACCTTCTACATCAGAATTCAGCCACAGAATTGTCTGGAATTAGCAAAACTGGGAAAAAAAATCTCCATTGTCTTTGTAACTTGACCTGGCAAAACTTCCTAGAACTGTTTGGTTATAAGAAGTTTCAAGAAAGCATTTTTGTAATAATTATCCCATTTGCACTGAATACAAGGCATACCGACCATTCAGATTTCATTATAAGGGAAATGTTCTAAGTTCAGTGATCAGTTAGCCGAACAGTGTGGAACCTGGAACTCTTCTAGAGTGAATCTTTCCCCGCATTTTTTCTTTTCTCCTTCTTTCCATTTCTAATTTTCACCATCTTATTCCTTCAAACTTGTCATACTCAATTGTACACGTTTATACATATAACTCCTGATTCATTTGCAATGATGCTTATCCTGCTTGCCACGGTATTCCAGTTTCTTGTCTTTCTGCTAGATTCATATGAAGACATTGTTTACATTAATTAATATTACACTGTTGGTTTCGAATACAAAGATGCACATACAGTTCCTTCTTCTGCCAGAAAAGAGATTGACTGGTCCATTCCTCCACCTTCTGTGCCAATGTAACGTTCGCTCTTTGTGCAAATTTCTGCAAGTTCCACCTGAAAAAACAATAAATATGAACCTTCAGCCAAGATTAATGATGATACTTTTACACTGCTTACATATGAACTAGTGAGAAAATGAAGGAGATAATGACAGAGCTCTGAGCCCATTCTCTCTCACACACCAAGTAGTATAAGCTGGTATCAACCAGGGTGCCACATGGCCCCTTTCTCCTTTTGTTCTGAAGCAAAAGAGAATCAACTATGAAGCCTTCACTGGACTCTCCACAGCCAGATGTTTTTCAGAGTAACTTCATTTAGATGCTTAACACTAGTAGCTGTCCCTCTGGTCACCTTCCCCATTCACCTCACACTCCTCCACCCCAATAGCCAATATTTTGTTGATTTATTAGTTGAATCCATATATGCACCTACCTTGTTAGCTTACAGAATGATGGCAAATTGTTACTTTATACTATTTTAATGCACAGACTCGATAATCAGAAATTATGGACTGAACCTAACTCAGAAACCCTTTCTCACTTTAAATACTCTAATCAGTGGTGCTTGTCATTTCTCTTTGAGATACTGTACTCTGCTTACATTGTTTATCTGACATAATTTGTAATTATACATGATTCACATTCTTTTGTGACATTTTAGGCATATCTTTGATACCTGCAGGTCAGAGGATACTATGGGAGTGTGGAATAACATTATCATAACTGTCAGAAGTAATAACTTACAGGAAAGCTTTCAGCCATCAGGCCAAGTCAAAACAGAACACAGAGGAGCCACGGAGAATGGCTGAAGAACAGAGACTTTTCAAAAAGAAGTAGGCCAAAAGGAAAGCATACATGTCCCCACACCATGACCCCTACCAGTTTGTTTTTCTAAGCACAAGGTAACCACAGGGAAGATGAGAAAAGAAGTTCAGAAAAGCCGCAGTCTGTTTCTCAGTCTGGTGGCAAAGTCAGATTCAGATTCCACACTAAGGATGTAGCATCACGTGACTTACACAAGCTCACTAGCAAGGCAGGGACATTAGCCAGTACACAACTGTAAAAGGCAGCAGATAGAGGCAGTAAATCACCATACTAAGAACAAGGTATGTGCAGTGTGCCTGCCTGCTTGCTCACTTAATTTCTGTAATGGCACCAGAGACAAAGTTGTAAAATTTATGCTTAGATCAGTGTAATCAGGCTGAACTGCTTGCAAATGCAGTAACAACCAATTTACTCAGTTCACAATGCAGTTATGGTCAATAAGCCTCAGGCGGATAAGCAAAAGTTATCAAGAGAACAGTAACAAATTACTCCAAAACTATGCAGAATACAACTCTTTGAATCAAACATCAAGGGAGTTCAGGTTGTCATCAGAGACCCATGCTGGTGTTTCTGTTTAAGCAGATCCACTTACTTACACAGGTGAGAAAACCAAAGGGTTTGTTCAGCTTATATGGATGCTGTATAGGGTAAATGATCACTCACGAGAATAAGACCAGTAATGAGGGAACATGGAAAGTATAACCAGCAAAAATACTCGCCTTTCCTACTGTGCCTTTCCTTTGTGTATTTTAAAAATGAGCGGAAAAAAGAGATATAACACTTCTTTTATTTTTTTATAACAAATAGGAATATCACACATTTTGATTTTATTTCTTTTTAACAAAAACCATCTCCAAGTGCCTGACTTTTACTGAAGATCAGGTTCATCAAAATTTGTTTTTCCGCTCTTGTCCCACATCCACTGCAAGAAGTCCCACTTCCAGTTTGAACCTTAGACCTCTTCATACCTCAGTGAAAACTTAATATCCAGTCACCATATGTCTCTGCTTCACTACAAATTGGAAATAATTCTGAATGAAATGCTAATGAATATAATGCCGCTTTTTTCCTCACTTAATGCTAAAATTCTCAGCGACAGTTCCACAAAAAGAACAAACCTTCACACACAGCCGTCTCCAGATGAACCCCTTTCTACATGTGAAGGAGTGCCTACTTACAAACATCTGTTGCTGGGTTGTGGAAATGCGGGCATGTTTCAGCCAGTTCTGCTGAACCTGCCTTTCACCCTTTTGAGAACAGAGCAATACCAAATCCCTGACTTTTGCAGCCACTGGCAGGAAACATCAAACCAGAGTTCATGAATATTAACCACTGGCAGCAACAGAAACTTCTCTACAGTGCTGAAAAGACCATGCCAGCACACTGGTCATGCACACTTAAATAGGAGCTGTGGCTTTGCAAACCTGGCCTGAAGTACAGCTCCTAAGGTACTCTCACTGTATATTTCACTCTTGGGCACAGCTGCCTGAGGTATTATTTCATTTGCAATTGCCAGATAAAGCTTTGCAGAAGTCAGAAATTGAGCATTTCACCCTTCACTTAGTCTGGCTGCATGTCATCTCCATATACAAATCAGCTACCACTTGACTGCTCAAATCGTTTAGACTTTATGAGCCTGGGCTTATTAAATAAATATCAGGAGAAGTCTTGCAGAGGAGGAATGTTAACAATTAGGACAGCGCCACTCCCCTGTCCCTTTACATGGTCTGGTGAATTGTGCCTGGTTAAGCACTGGGCCTCGCTTCGTCCCAGCTCACCAGCTGTCCAGCTGCGTACGCTGGGCTAGCAGCGCTGTTCGAGCTTGAGCAACTTTTGTTTTGAAACTCAGCAACGATTGGCAGGACCACCAAGTAGTAACTGGCAAGGGTTGAGAAGAGCCCTCTCCACAAGACAGCCCAAGGCATCCCTGAAACATGATTTGGTTTCTAATTTAAACAGGCCCTTGCTGACACAGGCTGGCCTTCTAATACTAGGATGAGAAGCATGTGAATGGAGGGGAAAGCGTCATCTGCACATAAAACAGCTTCTACTTACTATTGAAAAAAATGGGCAAATGTTTGCCTTTTTGCTAGAACAAATGAGAGGGCAAAGTTCAGAAGAACTGAACTGTAGCATTGGAAGCTAATGTGAAGACTAAATGGGAGACCCTTGTGTACATATTTTATACTTGGAAAAGGATGGTCATATAACTGAAACAGTGAACTGAATGTCAGAAGGTCTGTGCTCAATTTCTAGCTCCACATTAAGTTTCTTGCGATTCAGGGAAAGTCCCTTTAATTCATCCTCGCTTCATTTCCTCAATAAAATGAGGAGTATCTTCTCTTCTTGGTAATTAGTAATTACCACTTGGGATTCGCAGAGATAATGCTATAAATATATGTGACTTCACTACTAGAAACTGAAAGAAAGCACATTTTGCTACATGAGTTCTCTGACTTAAGGCTTCCACATAAAACTGCTCTAAGGAAAAAATCTGCTAGAACCATGTAATGAAAGGAAATAACTTGTGCCTGTCCAAGAGCAATGCCTTGTTTCCATTCAACTCACAACACCTAGAAGCTCTTTAAGGCAGGGACTGTTTGAACTGTCTGTTATTTACATCTCACTACACGGTATGTCTCACCTGTAAAAATACAGAGCCTCTCAGATCCCAGATTTCACTGCACAATTTGGCAACATCTCAAATGTATGTCTGAACAGTACCTAGGCATGCATCATTTTCTTCCCCCTGGCTGCACCGCAGTTCCTGCAGGGTTAACCCTGGGCATTCTCATAGCCAGGTTTAGGGGAACCGCAACCCAGGATACACCGCAGCTTCCCCTGCCGTAGCTCAGAGGTGGCCAGCCACTCCTCCGTAGGGCTAAAAGTACAACTATTATGCATATAAAATAAACAATGTCATTCCTATTGAGTTCTGCAGTAGCAGAAATAGGTCCTAAACAGGTGTTCTTGTAGAGCTAGGTGAGACATTTGTTCTTCACGAAGCACTATGAGAAATATCATTGAAAGACTAAACCCTTTCTGCACATAGACTACACTTCCATGCCATGTATTATGATCCGTATGTGAGATCACCTTCTGCTAACCACAAAACTTAAATAGTTCTATGCACCTGAGACTCATGAGCACGACGAGTCTCATCCCATCCCTAAAGCACTATTTCAAAAACACTAATAAATCATAATTTAAGTCTTTGTAGAATTTTACATACTTTAAAAGCATTCTTACCGGGCTGCTGTTATCTTCAATTTAGAGACAGTACAGATATTTACATGATTTGTTCAAAGTCATGTGAGTCAGTCACAAAGCCGAAGTAAGAATTCAAGAACCTCCCTGTTTCCAGTATTGCAGCTTTTTTCTCTAAAGAATATGGTCTCAGGGAAACCTCTGCAGGATGGGTTTAAAAATCTTTTAAAGATGATGGTAATGAAAAGTGGAACAAACAGATACCAAAATCAAAGTACAAATGGGTCTGAACAGCAGCATTACAACTAGAAAATGACTTCATTAATCAAATAAAAAATGTCCTTGTCCTAACTGTTCTGTGATCCACCTATGCTACTGCCCTCTGAATTTCTTTAATTATTGTTCCAGGAAACCTAGACCAGGACATCACTTGTGAATAATATCTATTATGCAGACAGTAAGTCCTAAACTGTCACCTACACCACTGAACAAACAAAGTAATATATTTAACGTACTTTAAAAAGTAAAGCTCAAACACCAGGAGATGTTTTCTTTGACTTCACCCCACCTCTTCCCTCCCCCTGCAAGCCCCAAACCCTAAACCCTAAATCCTAACCCTAGCCAAGAAAGGAAGTATATATAGTGCTCCTGAGTAAGTAACAGGTTGTCAGCTAGCCAAAATCCATTTAAAAACTTGGGTCAGAATGAAAACATAGAAAAACATAGAATATATTAACATAAAAGAAGCCATAGTGTGTCAGACCAAGGCCACATCTAGGTCTGTATCCTGTATCTGAAAGTGGGCTCTTAGTATGGAGCAAAGGCTGCATGTAGAAGACATTTCCCCAAAACATTATTTTTTGATAAACAGCTTCCTGAGCTGAACATGAATTCTGTACACTTAGCAATCAATGATGGATTTCTCATATATGAACTTGTCCAGACTCCCCTTTAATCCATTCAAAGTTTTAGCATGTGGAACATCCAGGAACAAGGACTTCCACAACTTCTCGGGTAAAGAAGCATCTCCTTGTCTATTTTGAACATACGCCTGACTAGCTTCATTTGATACCCTGTGGCTCTTACAGTGTGAGAGGCAATAAACAATTGATTCCTATTCACTACATCAATTGCATTAATCATTTTATGGACCTCTCTCACCTCTTCTTCAAGTGCCTTCTTCCAAAAAGTCCTAGCTTACTTTTATGCCGGTCATTCCGTACCTTTAGTCATCCATGCGGCTTTTCTCCGAACCTTTTTCAGTTTAATTACCTTGCTTTGTAAGAAAGGACAGAGGCAGACTTAGAGCTTTTCTAAGACTATCCGGGAGAAAATTTCACTGTATCTTTCGCTATTTTTATGTGGCAAATGAGCCACATAAAATGTATGTTAATTAGTGTTGACACAGACATATGGTAATGCATCCTCAACCAGTTCAGCACTACTATTCCACCTCTTTCACTGAGGTTACCATCCTGACACCATAGTCAACAGGACAGATTATGCGACCATGTTGGCCACTCCTGTGCAAAGTCCCTTTGCCTAAACATGCTTTGCAGTGGCATGGGTGAAGCGCACTGTTCCTTTCTGCTGACCACAGTGAAGTCTGTAAGCATGAGCAATAATAAGCAGGGAAGCTGGGATGGAAACTTAAATATCGAAAGTTAGTCTAGCAATACCCAGAGCTATTTTGTATGGTTGGTTTGTTTAGGCTCCGAACACGTGAGAGGGACAAGCATAACATGACAGTAATAATAGCTGGTAGTGAGTTAAATCTTGAAATCTCCCTGCTGATCTGTCAAGAAACACTAAATATCGCAGCTCTTGAATGCCAGACCCGATATGATACATACAAACGCAAGCAGTACTTTTATATCTGCTGGCAGGGTACACATGCCAGATTGGCTGTGCGTGAGTAGGGGACGTTCAGTATCAGTGAGTTACATGAGATACTAAGTTTAACATTTTTGTTGTTTATCCAACATAAAAGGTACAGCATATTAAATGAGAATATCCTTAATTAAAACAATATGAAGCAACACCCTTAGGAGTTGAATCTCAGTGCATACATTTCACTCACTTGCCTGATAAGCAATTTAGCATTAAGGAATATGTATGAAGCAATAACCTATTTAAGGAAGCTGCTGTCTCTCAGGGGTTTCAAAACTGAACTCTTAGGTTTTAGACAACTTTAGTTGGAGCATTTGGAAAAAGCGAAAACTAACAATATACAAAAAGTATCTTTTTCAGGCTGTTCCTTACTTCTGCACTCTTTTCAGAAGCTTAATTCTAAATTATGCTCAGAATGTATCCTATTGCAGGAGGCAGCGCTTACCAGTTTGTGTATCAGGCAACTGGCCCCCATGTGCAGGCCTAGGCTAGCCTTTGATCTAAGAGCTCTACTACCTACCTCTGCTTTTTGTTTGAAACAATTTAAGGTTCTCCCTGATAAGGAGCAAGTCAATCTTGGGTTACAAGGAGAGAAACTACTACCACTTAAACCTGTTTTATCTTTGAGCCACAAGATTTCCTATCCAGCACACAGAAAGTCTAATCTGGGAAATCATATTAGCGGAGACAGAATTTAGTCCGACAAAGAAGGGTTGTGATTTTTTATTATTAGTTGCGTTATGTGTAGTTACTCTAGATAGAGAGATTACTTGTAATAAGCACTCATCAATAGCTCTGCATCATGTTACCTCATTTTGTTTTTTTAACGGAAAAAGTGGATTGTCAGTAAAATGATAGTTTTTACTAGCCTGTATTTTTCTCTGCATGTTTACTTTTCAATATGAAACACCTAAAATTCAGGTTTTAATTTTCAACTGAGTATTTCAAAGATGCTGAAGAACTGATAAAAGAGTATTCTTCTGACTATTTCCAGGCACAATCCAACATTGTATTACATTTGACCATTTAGCCCCTGATACTTCAGCAGCGTGATAACGTACAAACCACCCAATACAGCTCATGTGATTCCCTGTTGCCTCATCATTTATTTTAGTTTCTTTCAGTTTGATGCTATCGATAATGACTATGAAGGCCTAAACATACAAAGGTATTCAGGTATAAAATGTGTAATAAAAATGAAAAACCACTTACAGAAGTTTTCCTAAAAATAGCAACCTCCTAAAGAATTGTTTGAGTGAGAACAGATAACAGAGTTTCAACTTTAATAGTCCCCTTGCTCACAAAGAGGCCAAGGGCCAACTGCTCTGATTTTCACTCAGTGCAATGGGTCTGGACAGTATGTAAACTGTGACAGAATTTGTCCCTATATAACTGTCACTGTCAATATGTTCCATACCAGTGATCAATCCCTTTCAATCTCACACAGACCTTTAAAGAAGTAAACTTGTGTAAGATTAAACCTCTTAAAAGAGTAAGACAATTAGTGAGTAGGAGACAGGCAAATATTTGTTAGTAAAACAGAATTAGTGTTGCTTAGTACTTTTTTGGAACAGCTTACCCTACATTACCCAGAAACTTGATATATACAAATCCAGAATGACAGCAACCAAAATAAAGCAGCCTTCTCTATAAAATGATAGTATTAAATTACATCTACCTCAGTGGTTTTATGTCAGTTCATACCAGCCAAAAAGTTAAACATGCTAGATTTTCTATATATAACAAAGCAGGAATAGCGACAATTAAGCTTTAAAATGAAAAACCAGTTTTTTTTCCTGTTTTAAGGTTTACTGTTCATGAAGGGAAGCTCTATGAAGAAAATACATTCATTAATGAGAGTTATTTTTAGACTGTCATTTTCAGTGCTCCAAAAATCTATTCAGCATGCAAATTTAACTAATTGGAGTATTTAAATATCTATTGACCCAAAAGTCCTATACGACCATTTAGTCTCTCTATGGCAATACAGTAATGGCTCTCCAATGCACATTCATTAACGTCTTGTCCGGTTTAATCTGAAAAGTCAGACTCAGTTTGCTACTTCCCTTTACAGAATGTTGGTCATTTTATGGCAAATTTAGAACTCCGTAGATTTGCTATGAAATCCTGCAGGGTTTGGTTCACAGCATACAGGACTGAAAAGTGAGAAGACACTTCTAAGAGTAAGAAAACATTCTCCATCACTTAAGGCATATTTAAAGTTAAGTTAGTGTTGATCTTTTTTTTTTTCCAATCTCTGCATGGTTTATATGTATATATATGCATGAAAATAACTTCTGAAATATGTGGCACCTTGTTTCATTTATTAGGGTATAACATGATGCCCAAATTTTGAGGTTATTTCTACCACCAGGAATGTCCTTATTTTTAATATCTGTTCTTGACTAGCAATAGATTGCTGACAGTTGCCATCTGCTTCCAGTTTGCATACAAAATTCCAATTAGCTAAACTTCATATATGTTTTGCAAGGTAATTATGCTTGCTTTGTTCAGAAATAGGAAAATATTTGTCAGTTAGATGGCATCTGAATGTCCTCATAACCATAGCAATCTTAGCTTGACTTCGTCTGCCCTCTAACATTCTCAAATAAAAGGTTATCAATTTGGTTGATGAGAGATTACGGCCTTTGATTACCACTGCTCTGAAGTACTCCATTTCCCCTTGATTACAAACACACGGAGTCAAATTTAACAAGTTAAAGAACCCTGATTTTTAATTCCATAGGGAGAAAGGATCTTTAACATTTCTCAATATTAACAGTAGTTTAAAATACAGCATACAGGTACCATTTTCTGTGTAAGCAACTTGAGTTTCTTACATAAATAATCTGAGCATGGATCTGTCAAACATTTTTGATGCAGCAATATTATAAAATGATCCTAATCAGAATTACCAGCACACATAATTAATTTCAAAGTCGCACTATCAATATGAATACTCACAGATTTTCTTGTCCAATAGCTAGATATTAAAGCCCTATTGTGTATCACGAAAATTATCAGGAAGTGGTAAAGTAACTAATTAATGTCCTTTCCTTATCATACACAGGCTTCAGAAACAAAGTAGAGATGATTCGTGTTGGTCCCTCTCTTCTCCCACTGAAATCAATGACGTTACCAGGTAATGTAACTGTTTAAATACAGAACAGTGCTGAATGTTTTGACAATCCCATGCTCCGATTCATCTGAGCTGTAGTGTGATAATACTGAAGCCAACGGACGCTGTGCCACTATAGATCAGATTTAGGTCCTTTATTTACAATTCTGTCTTAGATTTTTCTCAGACTAGATACAGCCAAATATATTTCATCTTCCTATGCTCAACATCTCACATTAAATTAAATAAACCCTATTGGCTTTTAATCTATTTTTCTTGATAAGTATGTGCACAGCTGCCCAGCCTTGAGCAACAGAAAAAAATATTAGGGTGGCTGAAGAGAACTTAGTACCACAAGGTTTAACATTTGGACAGCAACACTATCGTCACATCTTTCAAGTAAATCTAGTTATTCAAAAGTACTAAATGATTTTCTGTAATCATTAATTCCTACCATGAAACACAAAGCTGGGACAATTCAGAGCATTATTCTATTTCCTTTACAAAAAGTATCTTTTCCTGATGAAAAGTTGTACGAAAGATTGATTTTGTAACAGTAAAATAAAAATCACTATAAAATCAAAAGCTAATACTGAGCATTGCCGTTCTTTGAGTGATGCCAGCAGAGTCTTAGACTGGTATCCTGTTTGGAGAAGAAAAATGGATTCTTTTTAAGGATTGCATTCTAAATTTTCCATCTTGCTATTTGAGTGCTATTGCACTGCTGCAACTGGTTAGCGTGGCACATCTGGCTGAATTGTCTTGGACTAGTATTTTCCCTAAACTATTGTGTATGTGTGTGATGGGTTTTTAAAAAAATACTGTATGCAAACTGAAACAATGCCCTATTGCAGACTGCTACACACAATAATTAGAGAACATATTTTTTTCCTGATTTTGTTTTCAATGTCAAAAAAAAGCTATTTTTAAATTAAGCCACCATGAAATTCTAACTATGTTTTTACAGTATTTTTCTTTTTGGGGTTTGGAGTTTTTTTGGTCTCTTAATCTCATAGGCTTAAACTTCACACTAAAAGTGTTATCTCATAAAAGCTCTAAATTTCAGCAAATTTTACAGCTACTATTATAAACTTATATTTATCAGGAAAGAAAGCATATAACTCAAATATTCTAATAAAAATAGTTTCAAAGAAGCTAAACAGATAAATGTTCCATTCAGTAAAAGGTCAATTTTTCATACCTTTGGCTACAGAAGCCCTACCATTCAGCCAAATTTGATTCCAAAGCCAAAAGTTTCTACGTCCTGCTCCTACAGACCATAGTATTAAGATTTTGCAAAGTCCATCAGACTAATGAGGGGCAAAAAGTCAATTTTTTCATAAAACTACTGAGACAGTCCACCCCGATGACCAAATGATACTTATAAATACTACCATTTACAACTTCTGCAAATCTAAGCATTTAAGAAAAAAGATGGGGGGAAGAGGTAAAGCAATTATTTCTTCCTTAAAAATAAACAAACACATAAATATCCAGAGCCCTAAAAATGCAAGGTCCTAGTTTGCTTTCTAGCAGAAACGATCTGGAATGCCCCTAGTTCTGTTCAGCTAAGAATTCCCCTGCCATGGGGGAGCTCCCAGCTGATACACGGCCAGCATTACTGGATCCTGCACAGATACCATTTGACACCAGCACAGGATGCATTAGGAGCTGTAAAGAAGTCGCCAGAACACGTTTTATACTTCTGAGGGCTCACATGCCTAGATTGTTCTAATTTATACTCAGACTAACACTGCCTTATACAAGGCAGTTCTGCGAGGCTAAGCAGAAGTTCAGTGCAAGAGCAAATCTGGATCTGGCTAGACATAAGAGGTCTCCTAACGCTAAATCATAAATTAACCAAGAACACGGGACAGTAAAATCAAGTTCAGTAAGATGTGGGGAAAGCTTGAGCCTGAACAAAAGTAATCAGTCTGCAGAGCTGCCATCCTCTGCCTCACCCACCGCAACCAGGTGTCTTTGCCTATGCAAGCACACAAAACCTTGGATATGTTCTTAACTGCTCCTACGTCAGCTATTGGGAATTCTCATCTGTACATTAATTCCTGATTTTTCATCACAAATGCAAAATATTTGGCTGCAGACAGCAGGAGTTCCTGGCAAAAATGTGGAATTGTGTCTCCTGTGTTTGTGCAACTATATTTGAGACGCAACATTAACTTTCACCACCTTTTCCAACCAGCAAGCACAAGAGATTTTGGTTTGATTGAACAGGACACATGAGGAGAAGGAAAGACATTCAGTAGAGTCTCTGTCTTCCTTTTGTTCCTCCATGAGTTTCTATAAAAATGCCAAAAGAAGTTTTGCACCTTTCTTTAGAACAGGTCTGGCATAATGCCTACCGGTACTCCCAGGCCATGTGTAAATTCAGCTCAAGATACACATTGTATCATTTATTCTCTGAAGAAAGCTGTGCAGTATTTCTTGGAATAATGAAAACCTGGCTTCTGGTTTTCCAGTTACAGATTTCTACTACCTAGTAAAACTTGGGCTTTTCTGACCTCTGTCAGTTTTATGGATTTTTGCAAATGCCCAGTTTCTCTCTGAACACATGCACTCCAGTGACTTTCATCAGGAGTTCCCAAGCTTAGCTCATTTGGTTACCACCATGGTGCTGACCTATGATATGACCACCTATGCAAAACGAGAAGCTTCTTGGCAGGCCAGGTATACATCTATAAAGAAGGACGTCTGTCACCTCCAACCCTCTTCCTGCAAAGTTTCACTCATCAAACTAGGATCCCCAGTTCCATGTCTTCACCTACGGTTGCACTACATCTCACCTCACAAACTACAGCCTCTGTTAAATGTCCAGTCCCTTACTTGCCTTTTGACCATACAGTGCACCAACACAAAGCAGGGTGACAGTGACTGCAGCCACATTCTCCTACCTGGAAAGCTACCCCACCTTACCAGCCCTGCTTCTTGCTGCCTTAGCCCTGCTTAATACCTTCCTGAAGCACGCACTTTGAGTTGTGCAATGTGGGTCGGAGAACTTACCGCTGAGCAGATTGCTGCAGCTGCAGCAACATAGAGGAGCGAGCCATAACTGATCAGAAAAAAACTTTCTGTGTGGAGCTGTTTACCTTATGGCTCAGACAAGTGCTTGTATACAAGCACAGTTAACAGCTGCCATCATCACGTACCACTTTAAGTTGGCTTCGTACCACAATTCGGGAATGTCTGACTTAATTAGACAATAGGCACAAATATGCTTAACAGTCACATTTAGATCTGTTCTTTTCTCTTCCTGACAATGTTCTAATTTAAGATCCTAGTTTCACTTAACCAGACATTTTTACTGGAGAGAACTTCATTCCCATACGGCACTTTCAAGGACCATGACTCCTCCAGAAATTTTTATTACATGAGCCAAATTCTGCTAACACTTGTATTGGTAACAGGTCACATACTTGGGGTTTGTTTTTAGACTAATGTTTGTTTAAAAAAGTGAGGAATACATTTTGGATTATAAATGCATTCATTCCAAAAAAACTGTGAAAAGAATAAGGAGAGTCAGATGGAAGAATTTTACCTCTACTTTGTGCTGATTATATAATTTATCAAGAAATTCTTCCACAGGCCTCCAACAGATGCTCTGCTGTTACAGCCATGAAAAGTCATTCAGGGAGAGGGTAAAGGCCTCGGGGGTGTGGTCCACATGCTTTAGCACATATATCCTCAGTCCTGGCATGCAGATAGCACATCTGGTCCAGGCATGGACCTGATGGTTGGCCAAAACACAGGCTTACAATAATGCTCCTTTTTTCAGCTTCAATGTAAGCCTGTTTTCTTGCCAAAATCAAATCCTGCCAAAATTTGGCCAAAGATGTTTGCTCAATTGTGCAATATCTTAAGTTTATATCCAAAAACTCTTTGCAAAAACAATTGTATCGTGTTTTTAATGTTTACAGGCATTAACAATATTTAATTTTAAGTAGAATTTTACTGCTGACACTCTTGTGTTTTACAGTAAATTACCTTAGAGAGGGTTTTTCCATTAGCTCTTAGTGTCACGAGTCCTGCACAGCACACCAAAGCACTGGAGCTAGAAAGACCAGAACTTGGAGGGATGGTTCCATCTAGCAGACAATTCATTCCAGTTGGGTTATTAAGACCAAAATGTTCCTAACAATGAAAAAATAAACAATCTCAGTTTCAAGTACAGACAGGCTCAGGCTTGCAATTATCCAATACTTAGAAAGAGAATCTTTCTGCTGAGTTGCTGGAACCAAGGACCTGCTTCTGGTATCTACAAAATAAAGTGAAATTTTCATTCTATTCTTTAAGAACAAAGCCAATGGTAGGGCTTCAGCCAAAGGTATGTCTGCAATTCCTGTACACAAACATATATGGGCTGACAGAACTGTACCCCAAGCAGAATTCAGTGTGGGCTAAATGCCCAAGAATTTACCAAGCTTCGTGGGTGGGTTCTACAGCACTGGCTCAGCTCTGAGCTCTCGTGGTGACAGTACCAGAGGTTACCAATCGTTTTACACCCTACTTTCGTCTTTTTCTCCTCAGCTCCTCACTTATTGCATTCCAAAGAGCTTAAGGTCCACTTCATGCCTCACTTTTAATGTTGGCATGTGGTAATAGGGAACCACATGATGCTGATCAGGAACTGGTAGCCATGCAGCTGTGTTCAAAGTCAAATACTCCTATCTCCTGAAGTACCCACAGGACTGGCACTGAGAAAACCACAATGGTACTTGAAGATGCTATGCTTTAGGAGGCACCAGCAGTGATGCTATCTGTCATGCTATTTTTAGAACAAAGGTTGAAACATTTTTACGTACATGATAAATATCACTGATAATATATTTAATATAGAAGTCATAAATCCTTGTGCACATATTCTTTTAATTACTCTTTAGTTGCTTTGTCTTTTTTACTTATCACCACCTTAATATAAATTTCTGTCTTTTTTTAGTTTGAAGTCAACATGCAGTACACACCAAGAAATATTTGAATGTATATGGGGGGTATATGAACAGTTATATTCTGATAGATTTATATGTTGATAAACTGTGTTAAAATAATAAAAATACTGTCAATAATCAGAAAAATGGCAGTGTTTCCATACAGAAATACCCACCTTCAAAAGATTTCTACTACTTTTCCTGAAATAACTTCAACCATAAATACCAATGGTAGAGATCAGCAAACGCAAAGCACCTCCTTTAAATGTTTTCTACCATCACTTCAAATTATTTTAAATTTCCCTTTCTACAAATAGAAGGGAATTCATACCTGAAATACTGCTGCTGCCCTTCATAAGAACACTAGACAGGCTTGTTCAAAAACAGAAAATGATTGAGTAACCAGAAACTGATCCACAGTTTCTGGACTGTCTTGAATGTGAATCAGGCTTGCAAACTTATCACGCGATGTTTAAATAGAAAACGTATTTCAGTTTCAGAAATGAAAATGGACTTTGCCAAGTTCTGCAATAGTTCTGTCCCAAAAGGATAGCATGTTCAACTTAATATAAACAGATTATCCCGCTGGACCCTCTAAATACTTGTATTTCAGTGTTTAAGTCTGTAACATTCATGCTTATTTTCTGCCAGCGCTAGAGTCTGAAAACCTGCTTTGCAAATTAACCTTCAAGTATAAAAGCTTGTCCTTAAGAAACAAATCTCAGTAGCAGACTGCAAAATAAGTAAAGTCAATTGGTCATGCTAGCCTTAATATAAGAAAGGATATATTGCAAAGAGACTTAATCTATATCTCTACAGTCACTGTAATTTAAATGCGTGTGTTACTGAGCTTCATAAAATTGAAAATACTCATGTGACTACAAACATAAGTTACTTATTGGGGTCCAAACATAGCAGGGGGTCTGTTTAGAAACTGTGGATTGTAATAAAGTGATTTGTGGCACTGACTGTTCCAAATATCGTATTTTGAAGACATCAGTGCCAGGTCTAAGGCAGACTTTCTTGGCTCTCTGCAGTGCTTATCTATTGGATCATCCTGTGGGGTGACCTAGATGGCTTATCTAGAAGCAAGCTTCATGTGCTTTCAAAAGCACATTTACCCATAATTTGGGCTGGCTGTGGTGACCTGACCTTGCCATCACTGTTTATCCCATCTGCCCTTCAAGAAATGTCACTGGACTGGCACTAGGCTGAGAAGTGACTGTGGTTTTTTACTCAAAGGGCCATGAATCACCTGCAAAGGACAGGTGAGATTTATAGGAAGCCTCAATTCTTAGTTCAGTCTGCCTCCCAGCACAATACCGTCGATCTGCAGTTGGTTTCACAAGCAGTTCAGTCTTCAAGTCAGCCCGGAGACAGGCTAGCTCACAGAGGAGAAGATAAAGCTCAAATGAGCAGACAGGAAAACGCCTGTCTGTTCAGCGTTCCAGCCTTTACCGTAAGCGCGCCATTTCCTGCATAGCTCTGCTCTTAACTCACTTAGGAAATTTTGAAATTCCCATTCAGATTCCACACACTGAAAGTCTGGATAAGTAATGGTTCTTACTGAATTATTCCTCCTGTATGCGGTTTATTTACTTTTTATGATTTCTTTTGCCTATTGCTTGAGTCAGTTTCACTCAGTTGTTCTGCATGAATTGTAGGTTTCCAACCTTAATGGCAAATGTTTCCATAGGAAGAAAAGGACTAAAATATGACCTTTGTGTCCTGACAGACAAGCCTCCAAACCTTTTTAAAAGCAAATTTTAATTACATGAGTCCATTGGGAAGCGTTCTTTTCAACTTTAAAATATAGAAATATCATCTTGATACAGGAGTTTGATCATGACTTTACTAAATAAGTAACTATTTGGTATCATAATTTATGCAATAAATATGAATAGATTGCTCTGCAAATATTTTAAAACAAAAGCACATATCTCCTCTTGAAATAACATAACTGCATGTCACGAAAAGATATAGAATGCACGGAATTATTTTCAGGGTGAATAGATATGCTTGTCATATTTTATTTCTACATTAATTTCATAAATTAAATGGATTTGGCTTACCTGAATACCCTTCAGCCCACATAGGAAGTAGTTATGCCACTGAGGTTTTGTTTTGTTAATCTGAATGTTATTAACACTAGTACTGAAATCCCTGCAAAAACAGAAAAAGCTTGAGGCTTTAACTTGTCAGTAAATTTAGTTCAAAAAAACATGGCTTATCACTGCCACCTGCTGATGAACAAAAACATTTCTGTTCATTTTTTTCAGTGCAATATTTTTTCATATTGATCTTTATTAATCAGTTCTGTAAGTATATTTTAGATAGAAGATAACATTTTTTCCTTAAGTTACAGAATTTATTACACAAATTCAGAAATTAAACTGCCCTTAGCATCCTTAATCAAGGCAGCATGCCTTTCAGCACTTGTATATGCTCTCTTGAATCTCTTAGGGAAGTATAAATCTAATCGTATGTGTCAAACCTAGAATAGAGATAGAAACACTTCAGGCTTTCCTGTAATCCCTGCTCAGGAACTCATCTTCATTACCTTTGCTCTGAATGGCAGCTCATTAAACCAGGCCTAATGCTGCAAAATTATATTATGTACGTTACAGGATATAACTAAAATAACAGTTTATCTATTTCCTCCAGGATAATGCTGATAATGGTTTTCCTACTGCATTTCAAAATAATAAAAATGGTAAACTTGAATGTTCCTAAAGAAACTAACGCTACAGATAGGTGCTCTAAAAATATACATGGAGTGATGTGCAGACCTCGGATGGGCATTCATTAACCACGAAGAAGAGTAGATTGTTTAGAAGCCTATTCTGTCAAACACCCAATAACTGTATCTACCTGATGCCAGTGCAGCAGATGTCCAACAAAGAAAAAGTAAACGCACTGAGAATATCAGGAAAAGCTAGCAAAAATTATTCAAACCTTACAGGCCATGTTGTGCTTTACAAGGCAAGGTCTCCCAAACAATAAGAAAAGATGCAGCTGGATTCCCTGGAAATATTTAGTCTTAATGGAAAAAAAAAAAAAACTTTCAAGAAATTACATGCAATTATATGCAGCTTTTAAGAGGACAAAATTCTTCCTTCTTATGCTAGTCCCAGTCTGTATCTGTAAACTATGTAGGTTGGTGACACGCTATTTTCGTCCAAAATAATACTGCTAGTTAATACTTGTAAAGAATACCAGCATGAAGGTGTCTTTATTGGTAACGTATTCTGTTCCCTATGGAGAAACAGTTATACTAATATAAAGCATCTTTACAGTGACATAATTGTCTTCAAATGATGGCTGAAAACTTTATCATGGTGCAGTTAAAGGCTGCAAACATACGGTCTAATGCTAGCTATGCTGTAGTGAGCTACTCCACTTGTATTGCCATTCTACAACCTTTTCCCAGGTCAATGTTACATGACAGATCTTACACTTCAAGTATCAACTTAGAATTACCATTTTGTCAGTTACACATTCAATTTCAATATTAAATACAGTGCAGAAATATCAGAGATTGCTATACAGTTTAACATCTAAGTTTGTGTCTTTCATTCTGAACTGTTTTATTTTTAATCCCCCAAATTACTGGGGATTGTAGAGTAACAAAAAAGACCTGAAAGGGAGCGTTGAGATTACAATACATGTAAAGTTCAAGAATAGCAGTAAATTCTTCCAATTTGAAATTCATGTGTCTTTGAAACAATCTCCCAGAGAATAAAACAAAATTGTTTTTCTTATGGCTTTTGAATATAACCAAAAACCAAAAGTATAGTAGAAAATGATTGTCAAAAGTAATGAAGAATAAAATAATCCTTTGTTTGCTTATGCTTGTTTTCTACAATAATCCTAAATTATTATTTTAAAAAAGCAAGGATAATAGAAATCAATGTGTAAAAGTGATTATCAGAAAGTGAATTTGAAGTCCTCTTTTCCTTGAAAAAGAGTTTTAAAATATTTTATCTGCCTAATTCTTTTTATACAATCAGATGAAGTTAAGCTGAAATGAACAAAAAGACATAGTATGGCATATATTCGCTGGTTCTCTGGATAAATGAAAATAACTTCTTAAAATGCATTTTGCAGATTTCTGCAATCTTCTTGCATAGAAAAGAAAAGTTGGCTTTGAATTTGGCAAGTTTTACATGCGCATAATTCATACAAACACAGGATGTGGAACTGGCAAGGTCCCCAGAATTCTTAAGTCTATTTTTTTGTTATCACATTCAATTTGTTACAAAAACTCATTCCTAAATGCCTGAGCTTTATCTTAAATCAGTAAATTTTCAGTCTTTCCTTCAGTCTTCCTACTGGAAGGTAGACAGTTTGATATAAGTACTTAATGAAAGAAAAAAAAAGTAAAAAATAAGCAAAAACTTACCCTTAAGATAAAAATAACCTGATATTGTCTGTTCCAGCCTTTCCATTTTAAAGGATTCTTGGGAAAGCCTTCCCTCCCCCAAGACTAGATATAAACATTTTAATTGGTCTGTATAACTAGAAAAGGTGATTTTCTTGAGTAATGCGAAACAAACGTGGTTGAGGTGTTCTTCCTTGCTTGAGTAGTAATTAATCCTTACTTCTGGGAGACCAATTTGGCTCTTTCTCACAGAACCTCATTGTCTTGCCAATTTGTTACTTTATCTGTTTGAATCCTCTGTAAAAAAACTGAATTTTTAAAAAAAGATTCTCAGATTGTGCTATGAGATGGAAACTCACTGATAATTATCATGCTTTGATATTTCTGAAAGCATTTTGAGATGTGTCATGTCAGATACTCTCTGTACGTGTATTTTTCAATTAAAAAGATGCTGTGTGGAGCGGAGGTATCTGGAACTTCAAAAGACTTTAACTTTTGAATAGCATTTTAGCCCAAATAATATTGAAAAAGCTTATGATCAGTTGGGATGCTTTATGATGAAAAACAAACACAAAGGTGTTTTTTTTGCCACCTGCTCTCTGTTCCGTTTTTCCTAAAGTTCACATAAACTGTCAGGGAGGATGAGGGCTACAGAACTGTTACACGTTTTACCAGCTCACAAAACAAGAATGAAATAGGTAACAGTGATTCTGCAGAGGCTTATGGTTAGTCCTTAGAAGCCAAAGGCCTAAATATTTGCATTCACAAGAGGCATAAACATGTAGCAGTGGAACAAGCTGGGGAAAAACGATATACTGTCAACAATTTTGTTATGTGGTATAACATTCAAAGTGTTGAAAAATATTTCTTTGTTATGAAATTATGGGCATGTTCTAGCCTTGTTTTTAAGCAATAGTGTCTCAACAAAACAGAGAATGCTTACTGCCACAACCTCCTCTTGGTTTATGGTTTAAAATGTATGATTTCAAACTGAAACCAAGGCTGATGTAAAAATACAGTGACTATGCACACAATTTGAATTCAAAGGCTGTAATTCTAGATCTGGTAGGAACTGTGTGTGCCTCAGAAGGCCATTTCAATTGTTATGTAAGGAGCCAAAGCTCAAAGACCAGGTAAAAATGTTTACCTTTTGGTTACTGCTTTATTTAGTATTCTTTGTAACAACTTTCCCTAGTCAAAGCTGTTACAATTCTGGAACTCTTGCCTCTTGCACAATGGTTTTGCAATATAACTTAAACCCTGTTGCAAGTTTCTATTACAGAAAAGTAAAGGTCCCACTCAAGTCTTCCGTTTCCTTCCCCCCTGCTCACCACTGCATGCTCCCACTGTTTACCCTGAGTCAGCTTTTATGCTGAGTGCATGACAATTCAATTCTCTAAAATGACAGAAAATTAACCTGGATGCACTTTACCTTAAGATCAGGCAAGTTCTACTCGGTAAAAGGCAGGGGGTGGATCGATGGTGGAAGTGGGGACAGGGAGACTAAGGGTAAAAGAAACAAGCCATCCCACCTTGGCAGTGGCAAACTCTTAATTCAGCCCGGTCATATCGTGAAAACATACTCCACAAAGTAAGCATAAAGTATTTGAGTATTTGTACTTTGCATGGAAGTGAAAATTCCTTTTAACTGCCTAACTTGCAGGCAGCAGCTCAGAATATGTTTTTATAGATTTGAACTTTAAGCAGGAATACGTGCTTAACTAGTTCCCACCCACTCTTGGCAGTATGTTCCTGTCCCTGTGCTGTCATACGCAGCACTTTCAGGGAGTAACTTATCATTGGCTTAAACCAGCTAAGCTGGTGCTGATTTGATTTTTGTAAAATGCCTGCAAAAGTTCATGTCAGTGAGTGACCTGATCTGAACTACCAGGCAACCACACAAATATCAGTCTGTTACAAGGAAGGGGGCAGAAAAACATGACTGGAGTTGAAAGGAATGGCAGGAATATTTCCATACATTCAGCGCTTGTGAGACCATTTTCTGGAATACTGTCTCCCTCCAGTTTTGAGGCTTCCCAATAACAAAAAACATTGACAAACTGCAGGGAGTTCGACAGAAGGCCACCAAGATGGTTACCAGGCTACTACAGCACATCATGTATAAGGGGAGACTAGGACAGTTGGTTTCATTCAACCTGCAGAAGAAAACTGTACGGCAGGATCTAGTGTTTTGACCACTTATCACATGGCTCCACAGATGACAAAGCCAGACTTTTCTTAGAGGTATATGGAGAAGGGGTAAGAGGCAACAGACAAACTGCAGCAAGAAAAATTCCAGTTAGACATGAAGAAACTATTCTTCACAGCAAGGGTGTCCAAACTGGAGAACAGGTTGCTCAAAGAGGTTATGGAGTATCTTTGGAGATACTCAAAACCTGAATGAACAAGACCCTGAACAACCCGCTGTAACTTTGAAGTTAGCCCTAGATTGGACCAGATAATCTCCAAAGGTGCCTTACAACCTATATTCTATGATTTTGAGCACAAGTAGCTGTGGAGGAAGTGGAAGATGGAATAGACTTTTTGAGCCAGGATTGTTGCTAAAGCCATTGCGTTGAGAAAATACAGTCCCACGTTCTCCAGAGCAAGGGAGCGTTAGCTTACATACGCAATAATTAATTACAAAACATTTCACTCCGTTCGCAAGCGGAAA
>VXAL01019866.1:26267-38065 GCA_013399475.1 Chauna torquata | reverse complement strand
CGGAGTCTTTTTACCTCTTGTTTTTTACATAAAATGTGGCTTTATGAAGCCAAAATTCAAGTAATGATACTGTCAAAAATTGGCTGGTTTTAGGGGTTTTTTTTTTAAGAATTTTTTTTTTCTGAGTACAAAGATTTGGAAAACAGAGTACACTTGTTGAAGAACTAAATGTTCTTACTAAAGTTTTAACAAAAATTGGAATTGGAGAAAGGTCATTTCTGTGGCATCTCATCTTTAAATAGTTTTTTCTTACACAGGTTCTGAATATAATTATTTATCACCAACACTTAATACAGGTTTTTTGGAAGATGTAGAATGAAGTCTTATGAGTCTGTTTTTAATATTAAAAATAGTAATTTAGTCTCCAATTTTTCTGAAGTGCCTATCAGAATAACGACATCACTGAATTTGAGAAGATTCTGAAAACAAATCACAGCAACATCATGGATGATCCCTTCATAAGGGAGCACATTGAAGGTAATTTTGCAGGCTATTTTAATACTTTTTTTCACTACTTGGTAAGCTTTTTTTTTATGGTTTATTTTCTCTTTGGCAGAATGAGAATTCTTTGTAATTACTACTTATGGACAGGTCCTTTAGTGTTTCCAAGTTTGAAGTTGGTCAGGGCCAGCATGCATCCAGGCATATAAAATAATGCTAAGAATTGCAGGAATAATGAAGAAACTTCTAGCAAGAGATAATATCTCCAGTGGTGTTAGGCACTGAATATTTTGAGGTGTGTTTTTTTGTTTGTTTTTTTCCCCCATTAGTTGAAGGATTAAATGACAGCAACCCTTAGTTGTAAAGGTTATTTGTGCCAGTCTCAACAGTTAGATGTTCACAAGTTTGTGAGGGAAATTTTCAGCTTCAGATAAAAGATCTAATATGTACACAACGTAATGAAGGTTGGGTTAATAAATGTATAGCAATAAAATATGTAAAAATACATTCTAATGTATTTGTTGAAAACAGTGGTTGGATTTATAGCACCTATATTTAATAAAACAGGGGAACATACTAATACCTGCCCATCAGTTCCATAAACGTGACAAAATAAAGTTATCCCCTGCATTTGTCAAGTATCTGAGAACGTAAAAGTCTCTCCACTTGAATATAGTGTCCAGTTTTTCAAGTAACTACTGTTTTTATCAAGAGTAGGACTTACCAGATCAGTTAGCTGGGTAGCTACATGAAAAGAGTTAAATCCAGAGACCTGGTTTTCTTACACTTGTTGTTTGTAAAAGAGAACATGGCAAACAGCAGGGAAAACTAAATATAATCTCTCTACTGCTGTTACATGTCAACTCCTGGTAAGCTTCAAAGTCTTGTAGGGAAACTCGGTAAGATTAGAGAGATGGATGCTTAAGGAAGGGAATATAACAGAACTGGAAAGCAAGAAAAGGAGGACAGTTGAATGAAAGGATTGGAGGGAATTTGAATTTCACCTCCTATATGACAATGGTCTGCTAGTGATACCCCAGGGGAAAAAAAAGACACTCTCTGATCTTTTTCCATCTGTAGTGATATAGAATGTGTGTCCATGGTTATAGTGCGTACATACCTTGCATTGTTTTGTTTTAATCTCTTCAGTTTTATTGAGATGCATAATCTGGTCTTCAGTATTACTTTTCATTATATAAACAGTACTTGTGTAACCAGTTAGGTAAAAATGGATCTAGCTTTTTTCTGTTAATTTACAATGGTAATTCATGTTTTCATTTTACACATTTTTTTTAACAATGTAAAAATTACTGAAACAGTGGCTGCAGTATCGTACCTAACCAAAATCAGCCACTTCATGCAGTCTCTGTTTTATCATTCTTCCATTCCTTATCATAATTACACCATTAATCTCTGACTTTTAACTTAAAATACGAATATTCCTCATGAAGTTAAATGCATGCAGGCTTAAATTTCAGAGCCTTAAGAATACCTCTTTTTACTTTAGTACAACACAAGCATTACAGCCATAAATTAGAGGGGCAGAAATACCATGCAGTAACCTTCATGACTTATGCAATTAATTTGAATAATCTAAGTTTTTACCAGGGAATACATTGCTCCCTGTTTAAACATTTTTCGGCTTTATCTATCCATCCTCAGAGTTACTTAGTGCTCTGGAGAAAAGAGGATCTCTATCTTGCTGTGCTTCCCTACCTCTCTGAATATGAAAGTACCTACTACCTGAAAAGATCATGTTATTTAGGATATCTTTCTATATGGAGATGTATTGCATATTTATTTAAGTGCTATTGTTTTTACAGTATTGTTTTTTCTTTTCTTACAGAGCTTTTGCGAAACATCAGAACACAAGTGCTTATAAAGTTAATTAAGCCTTACACAAGAATACATATTCCTTTTATTTCTAAGGTGCGTGTTAGTGGAGCCTTGCATTTGCTTAAGTAAATGATTAATTATGAATAAAAGCTCTTAAATAAATACAGTGGTTCCAGAAATAGAACATCTGAAATACCATCTCAACTGTAATGTACAGATGCACTGCTGGCAGCTTTGCAGTGTGAAAATGTAAATTTTAGACATCTTCTCTGTGCTTTTTGTAATACGCACTATGATATATTTCTAAAATACTCAATTATCATATTCTACTTGGTGTAGAAAAGGACTTTTCTGAAGAGAAATATAAAAAGTGAAATTTGCATAACTCAAAGCATAATTATGAAAACAAGTTCTATGGATATAAAAATCCAAACTTTAATCTCTCTTGTTCAAAAGATATTTTCAAATGTCTCTGTTGTAAAAGTTAGCGGACTGTGGTAATAGAGCAAACAGACTATAAGACTAGAACTACCGATTTCATTCTCTAATCTGGGAAGAACAAAATCAAAAACCAATAAATGACAATAGATGAATGTTTACATCTCCTGTGAGTCCGTGTTTTTTCTCAGACTTTTTTTGAGTCTGTGATTTTTTTCTTGCAAAAATTCACAGCATTCCAAAATATCTCATGAAATATTAGAGAAGCCTGATACTTACGCTTAGCTTGTAATAATATAATTCCTTTTAGAACTTTGTTCATTTGCAGAACTTACTTGAGTCAAAAGATCCATTTAGCCTTCTAAATGGTTTTGAGCACAGGGTGATTCCTTTCTGATGATTATTGCCTTATTTTATCTTGTAGTGTGTGTTTTTCTTTCTTTTTTCTTTAAATACAGTCAGCAAAGGAACTGTTTTCTGGAAGCTTCTGAAAATTTGGCTTTAACCTCTTCAGCCTTTTCTGAGAGGTTGCTGATCTCTTGATGATTAGCCATATATACTTTGGGTGGAGTTCTTTTGCTTGACAAATCGTTATTGAATTAATACGTTCAAACAGTGAGAAACAAATCAAACCGAATTCTATATATGAAAATAAGGATTGGAAGGATTTAATGTTGCAAAACAGAATACCAACACAATGAGATTTTTTTTTCTTTTAGGAGTTAAACATAGATGTAGCTGATGTGGAAAGCTTGCTTGTGCAGTGCATATTGGATAAGTATGTACTTTCTTCTTGTTTACTGATCTTTGATTACTTTAAAATAATTAAAGTATAAAAGAAGCAACAAAACAATATTTCTGTGCTTTATGACATCCTGTTTGACTCTAAAACCAAAAGGTAATGATGCTGACTTTATTGATTTGCTTGGCTTACAAGCAGTAAAGTATATTTGTAAGATGTGAGCCAAGAGAATTATATACAGTGATTGAGTGGCATGCTTTTTACTTTAATTTTGAATTACAGAAGAAATTACTTGAAATGTAATGAAATTAGGAAAATGCTTATTCTTAGTAATTGCTGCTTATACCCATGTATATTTTCAAGTACACTTTCAAGTTGACAAACTATTTTAGTAGTCTGTTCTCCGTGACTGGAAAAGCTCAACTACAATTTGTAAAATCTTTTTTTGGAGGGTAACTTCTTATATCTACTAGGAAACTACTGTCCATATGTGGGTTCATATTTTAATTTCTTTTTGCATAAATCTTCATATTTCATGACTCCTTGTCTTTAAAGAACTGTTTCTCATATTGCTTCCATCTTTATGTGTGGGTCATGGCTAGGCAGGTAAGGTATGCATTGTTCAACGAACTAGTTAATTTGCTTTCTAACCATGATGACAACTAAATAGGCAGTACTACACGGGATAGTTGAATTCTGAAATGGACTCTGCGTCTCCCTCTTATGTAAGAAGACCTCTTATTTTACCTCTTGATTATTGTTCGCTCCTACTTCCATGTGCATTAGTGATTTATAGTTATTTATTTCCTTCTAGCACTATACATGGCCGAATTGATCAAGTCAACCAGCTCCTAGAACTGGATCATCAGAAGAGAGGTGGTGCACGGTATACTGCGTTAGATAAATGGACCAACCAACTAAATTCTCTCAACCAGGCTGTAGTCAGCAAGCTGGCCTAACAGAAAACAAGCTTTTACAAACGTACTTAAGGCAACAGTGCAGTGATGTAAACCTTAAAAGAACTGGGAATGGCAAAACTACTGTCGGTTGGTGTGCCCTGAAATTATTGGAGTTATGGCAGAAGTGCTTTTTTGATCAGCTGGTTTGTGTTTTGCTGCTGCATTTATCCCAAGAAAAAACAGCTTTAATCTCCAGAAGAAAACCAAAATGCCACGGGATTTATGCTGTATTGACATCTTGCCCTAAACATACAACATCCTAGTAATTTGTCAAAGGGCAGTTAATGACCAGAGAGAAGATTTTTGTCATGATTTTAAATACACTGACACGTTACTGTTGGTTAAATTTAAACATGTTTTACCTGCAGAAATTCTCTCACAGAAATAACCTGCAATAACTTGAAATGCATACCCTTTTGAACACTTCCTTTTCTCATGTATAAATTGAAATGTTTGCTGCATTTTGCAAAATGTCAATTCTCCAAAAATGTGTCCGTATATTTCTGTACCTGCAGTGTAGTAAAGGTTTAGAAGAAACCCCATAATTATAGTGGCATACTGTCACTTAGGTTTCAAGCAGCAAAATAAACAGTGCAGTTCAGAAATTGTACAGTTTGTTTCTTGATGTGCTTTCATTATATTTGGTTTTTACTTTTGTTATTTTTAAAAGAAGATAGGGATTACTTCATTTTCACCTCACTTACGAAGGACAATATGGAGATTTTAAGTCTAAACCTTTGTATGTGTGCTGTTTATTTGTTTTCCTTGAAGTAGTTAAACATAAATACTAAATAGTTCAAAAGCTGACATTTAGCAGTCTGGCTAACTGATTTTTATCTTGCAAGATACCAAACTATTAGTCCTGTCTGATTGACATTGGTGGGCATTTGGCGTTTCTCAGGAATACACTCACTTTTTATTTTGGTACTTTAAGAATACAGGTTTTCCAGGCAATACTGTGGGAATAGAACTGCAAACTCTGATTTTATCTCTCTTTGCCTGATCTGTGGTCTTTTTGACCAAATTCAGTGTATATAAAAAGACACTCTGTGGGGACCCATTACAGTGACCTCAGTAATAATGTTTGATTGCATTGTAGTCCCTCCAGAGCCACCATTCAAATGCTGAAGTCCTACCAAGTAGTAGGCACATACCTCTCGTGTCCTAAGATTTTGGTATCATCAGATCCATTTAAAATACAGAGATGCAGTATTGGCCACAGCAAATTTTCTTCCTGTGGCAGTTTGTTTGGTGTTGAGAGAGAAATTCCTTTGCAGGTCTCGAAAATGTTGAAGAAATTTGGTAGGGTGCATTCTTCCGTAACTGCAAGTACTCTGATTTAAGGCTGAGGGTATGATGTGTTGGTCATTGTTACAGTAAAAGGAAAAATACGTGAGTAGAGCAATTAGCACAAAAAAATAATAATAATGAAAAAGCCTAATAAATGACACGTCCATCACATATGTGCAAGACAGCATGGTAGACTAAATGTTCTAGGGCAGCATTTAAATCAGTAACAGTGTATAATTAAATGGGATAAAATTAACTTTCATTTGAAGGACAGTTATTTCCCTTAGAAAATTATTTTGTTCTGTAGTTGTCAAAGTGAGTGATTTCTTTTTTTCCTTGTGTTTACACAGTAAAACTTTAAAACAATGTGTTGCATGAATTGCAAGGCACTGAATGTTGGATGAACATTTCCCCTTCACTGATGCATATTTTTACAAATCGGTGTTTCTAATTTCCCCACTCTCTTAAAATAATGGTAAAACATGAATATACATTGAACTTAGTTTTTTAAGGAAAGACAAAGGTTTTTTCCTTAATAAAATCTGTAGGTAACATTTACTGAAAGACATTGTTTGTATTATGAAAGCCTTGGGCCCCTAATCTACAGAATCAGAGACTTTCATTTGGGTAGCCAGTCTTGCAAGGTTCTCCTTCCCATGGAGACAGGGAACTGTGACAGCTATTTCAGTGTTTCCCTTCTCTGCCATTTCCTGCCACCCTTTCTGTGGGTAGGAACAACTACTCTCCTCTTTAGACGGGGGAAAAAAAAAGCTGTGCATAACTTAATATTGTCTAAAAAAAAAAAAAAGTCTTCCTGCCTTTACCTGTTGTAACTGATTTAACCTTTCCCATCCCAGGTATGTCTGTTGCGGAAGCATACTTGGAGTTTTCTAAAAGGAAATGGGAATACTGCAGGAAATCTTGTCCTATCCAGTTACTGCCCTTTTTTAAGGTTTTGCTCGTGAAGGACTAATTGTAGTAAGACTAGGCCAACTAGTGAAGGACTATTAGCTTGAATAGTGAGAGCTAAGTGTGATTTTTAAACTGAAACAAAGTATTGGTCTACCTCTAATAAATTGTTGTGCGTTTTTGGCGTACTTTAGTTCTTAACTCGTATACTCATTCTTCAGCTCTTACTTAGCATCTATGCTCTAGGCACATAATGAAGATTTATGTAATCCCTAAGGGATTCTACGCCTTTTTTGTGTTCTCATAATTCTTAACTTCAAAGATGGGAATTATCTTTGGGGAAATATGGGGGAGCTGTGTTGTCATAAAACTGCAATAGAAAGTGCTAGTAGTTGACATTAGCCCTCATGGTAGATCCGTCTCCAATGCAATTTCTACCTCCTCACAAAAACTGAACAAACACTTGAAGGAAGGACAGAGAATGACAATTTATTTTTTTTTCAAGAAAGGTTGCATTGCAGGTTCAAGAAGCGCTAAGTGACCTCACTACATTCTCCATTCTCAGTTCCGATCATTAAATTTCTGCAAATGTCATTGTCATAGCCATGCTTTTCACAGTTCTTGGATGTTTTTTTATACCTTTGGTTTTGCTGCTGTTGGTACAAGACAAACTGGCACCTTAGCTAGTACCAATAACTGTCTGTTTGCAAAAGAAAATTTTAGTGTTCTTTTACAAAAGACTACAATAGTGATTTAAGCTGTGTATATAAACGCCTCATTTGAGCTGCTGGCAGCTTATGCATTAAAACTGAATGTCACGCAAATGAAATCTTGGAGGACATGGATGCTATGTCTGCATGCATGTTAGATTTTTTTTTTATTAACATTTAGCAAACATACTTCAGAGGAATTCATTCATTTCTCATCTTAAGGTTCTCTTATGGGTTTGATCTGAAACCCTGATGTAGTAAGGAGTCTTAATTTCTTTTCATTTTAAGTGGGCTTAGAAGCTTATTGAACAGAAAACACAAAAAAGGCATGGCAGCTGAAATGCACTTGCCAGAATAACATAACAAAGGTATTTGAGTTGTAGTCTGTTAATAAACACTGTCATTCTTGTAATTACTCAGAAATTGTCAACAGTAAAACATTATGTCTGTGTCTGAAGATTGTATTTTCACATTTACTTTTGGGAGTGTGGGGGGGCTGAACTAATTTGCTTGAGCAGGAACAGTGTGTGTGTGGATTAAAATGATACCACTCTGGAGAGTACCACAGGCTTTCTCAAAAATACAGCAGTTATTTGAACTAAATTTCTATATATATATGTGTGTCAATACTGACTTTAATAATAAAAATTTAGCTGTTATTCTATTAAATTGCTCAACATACCATTGTAGAGCCTGAAAATGCCTAAATTGGAGAACTAGATAAAAGACTACATTACAGCTAAATAGTCAAATGTTAATTAAGATGTTGACAAAAAGGATTGCCTTCTTAAATGCTTCTAAATCAGTGCAAGGGTAGATTGCAAACTATCTCTGCATTGTAATAATTGCATATTTAGCACTCAATTTTAGATGTGATAGCTGTAAGCCTTACAGCAGGAGTAAAGGCTAATCCTTTCCTGGCCGTGCTACGAAGAGCTGCAAGGCAGGATCTGTCCTGGTTGGCTCTAGTGTCGCTTTGCAGCTGCACTCGGTGGGAGTGTCGTGCTTGCTGTGAGTGCTGCCAGGTAGTAATCGCATGTTGCTATCGGAGTCGTGATTCTCAGGTCTGTGGACGAGCTGCCAGCTCACCTTCCCACTTTGGTTGCAGTATGTTCCCTGATGCGTTTGCCTTTAGCTTGCCTGTGCAGGATGTGACACGTTTTATCTCCCAACATCAGATACAAACGTTTATTTGCCAAGTTATACTTTGCTTTCTGTACTTGTCTTTTTCTATAATTATACTGTAGATTTTAGTTCCAGTCCAGTAAAGCTGTGTCATTTGGGAGTCAGCTTCATTCCTGCTCCTCTTCCACTTTCTCACTGTGGCAGGCTCCAAACCCGCTAGTGCCATCGCGGTCCACGCTCAGGCCGAGCTGCCACAGAGCTCAGTCTGAGCCTGCTGAGACCTGGGGGGTGGAGGGGGTGTTATTGAGCAACCCTTACTTCATACTCCTATGCCAGTGCAATTAAGCTTGTACATATGTTCAGCTTTCAATAGAAGAAGCTACCTTGATTTCAGTGAGCCGTGCTTAATTGCATCCTTACGTGTTCTGTGGGACTGGGTGTAAATAGAGCCTATGTAAGTAGAGAGCACGAGTAGCCACATGTGTGCTGTTAGACTTGCTTGTCGTTCTGTGGTCTTAATTCTGAACACAGTCATTACCAAGTGCCTTTCCATACTGCTGAGATACTTTGGTTTAGACTCCTTTTTTAATTTTTTGTGTATGTGTGTGTGTGTCAAGTTAGATTTTCTTCATGTGTTTGGTGTCCTCCATTGTATTCAGGAAAGATAACTCTACTATCCAGCAGATGTAGCAATAAACCCAACAACTTACTAGCAAAATTGCAGTGAGCACCCACTAGGTTCAGGCATCCTTTTTCTTCCCAACTATTTATTATTTATTCCATGTTGCAATTTAAAAAAAAAAAAAAAAAGTAGCAGTAATTGTTTGTAAATTACTAGATCTGAAAACTGTACCTTTAGGACTGAATATTCAAAAGCGGCTACTGCAATTATCAGTGTGGACAGGTTTTTTGCTTGTTTAATTTTTTTTGGGGGGGCCCTTTTTTTTTTTTCCCCATCACTTCTTTAAGGACTGTAACATTGTTGAGTTCACTTACACAACGCTCGATCAAGAAGGTGATGATATAACCAGATATCCTGGCTTAGCTGTAAATAGCTGTGGATAGAGGATCTGACATATCTGGTTCTGAGTGCTTTGGCATGGTTTTTTGTGTTTTTTTTTTTGTTTTTGTTTTTTTTTGTTTTTTTTGGTGATAATACAGAGTTAAATTTTATGGGAGACTTGAGTTCTTTTCACCCAAGTGGCCACTTAGGCCACCCAGCATTACTTTCTGTATTATGTATATTGTATAGATTTTGTAGATCTGATGCCGGTTTGATCACTGCCCAATTTAGATCTTAGAACTTGTTGTTTAAGTATGCATAACAGCCCTTTCAAGTATGACCTTTCTGTTGGTATGTATCTTGGGAACAAAAGAAAGATTTCATAATGAACAGTGTTGCCATAGTGAGTCATTATTTAAAAAAAAAAATACAGCAAGTATCTTAAGCAAATGTCATAATATATATTCCATGGTCAGCACCAATTTGGACAAATTAAGCTGCATTCCACACTAAAATGCTGATGTGCTAATACAAGAAGACAATAGTTGTAGTTGTTTCAGTGGGATTTTTTCAGTTTTCTGTCCAGTCAGGCAAGTTCTCCCACATTACTTGGGAGATGAAAAGTGACTAGGTTTTAAATAAGTCAATATAATTTTGCTCAATTAAGCAGAACATTCAACTATTGGGAATAAAATACATTTCACTCAGTAGAGATTCATTGTTCGATTTATGGAGTTTAAGGTTTAGGTGGCTCACTGAATGTTTCATAATTATTTATCTGTAGATTTACATCTCATATTTAAGTTCATCAGTGACTGATGAAATGCTGTTCAATTGCATCAGCTGAAAGTTCTTGATATAACCAGCTTAATCCCCGGTTTTACTTTCCCGACAGCTTGTGTCAAAATAACAAATGTCATTGTGTAAAAGCCCCTGGGAGCATAACATCATAACCTCAACTTTAGATCTGTATTGCTACCTTGAAATGGCTTCCTGAGGTTGTGAACACGTGTTAGTTCTGCTGAAGACCATTCCCATGCTACTTTTGTATACTGTTGAAAGACAGGATGGTAGTGTTGACACTGGCCATGAAGACTTCTATTACTCTCATCAAAGGAAAGTGCTGGCATATGGAAATACAAATAAAGTGTGCAAGTACTGCAGCTTTTCCAGTTAAGAGCAGGTTTCTGTAGCAATTAGGGGCCAGGAGCAGCCCTCCTGTTTTCTCCATTTGTAGTAAAACACTGACCTCACTGAAGTCAACAGAAATCCTACAGTTAGGTTTCACTGGGATTACAATTCACCTTTCTCCCTTCCCCATATGATCCACGGGACCTATGGTTTTGTTAGCTGCTACCCCATGAAAACTTAATTCACAGAAGACAAGTAACATTGCAGGCATCTAGGCAAGAGTTACACTTAAATGGTGATCCTGCTGATGTGAAATAGCACAGAAGGCAGTGACGGTCTGCCTGTACAAGTTCTATATTCATATCATCTGTCTGCAAGATGAGATCCTACTGTGCAATGTAATAGCCATCTTCAAAATACCATATGTTACGTATAAAGTTCTAGTGGTGGAGAGCTACTCTAAGAAAATACTAACAAAGGGATTATATGGATTAATCTAACAAAATTTTATGAAGTCTAACAGATTGTTACATAGCATACTGAATATAAATCTGGAAAGATTAAATTAAAAAGTAAAGGTTCAATCTAGGAAGTTCTACCAAGGTTGCTCTGTAGATACATTGTTGGTGGTTTTAATTTTAACTGTGTCAAATTAAGATACAGCCTTGTTTCCTTTTCCCCTTAGCTATGCCCTTTATTTCTCATAAGAACCTAGATCAGTCAGAAACTTGTTTCTTGCATTAATACATTTTATAAATATATTTCACCTGGAAGTATTCAAGTCTGCTCCAGAATATCCTTTGTGTTTTGTTTTTTTTTTTCCTTTTGCACAGGTATTTGTTACTACTACTTTTTTATTTTTTTCTTTTGCCATGATTCAGAAACGTCAATAAAAACATGAGCGACAAAGTTGTAAATAAATAACGCTTGGTCTTCGTTCAGCCCTAGGCAAGGCACGTGTAGGCCGGGAGCACCGCACACGGAGCCTGTGCGCGGGAGCCTCCTGGCTGCGCGGCCCCGGCTCCCGTGCTCCGCCAAGCAGGCACCCGCGTCCCAGCCTCCCCGGATAAACCCCCACGGGTGAACGCGGTCCCGTGGGCTTCACTCACGGTAATTACACGCGAGTGAAAAATCAGGGCAGCAAAATAAATAAAACGAGCGTCACAAAGGCTGTGCCGAAACTGGCGCCTTAAAATTTCCCGGCTGCGCTGGTA
>VXAL01019866.1:13408-25230 GCA_013399475.1 Chauna torquata | reverse complement strand
GTGCGTGGAGGGGGGGCGGGCACGGAGCGGGGGGCGGCCCCCGCCCAGGGAAGCTCCCCCCGGTGGCTTTAGGCGAGGTGGTCGCAAGGCCAGGAGCGGGAGCTCGGCGTGTGCGGGCCGGGCTGGTAACGCGGCCCTCTCCCCGCTTCCCGGGGCCAGAGCCTGGGCGCTGGCCTCCTGCGGGAGGCTGTGCCTGCCCTCCCGGCCTCCGCCGAGCCCGGGCTTGGCCTGCTTTGTGCTGGCTCGAAGGCTGCGAGACTCCCCCCTTGGTGCCCATAAAGGGCTATAAAGCTCTGTTTTGGTCTTCTCCTTCCTGTTCCTATAGATAGGCTTAGTTTCAGGTTCATGGAACAACTGCAGTTAGTGAGATGTAATTTAAGTGTGTGTGGTCACTAGAGGAGACTTCTACGGGCTTCTTGAGAACTTTGCAGTGTGTGAGACCTGTCACTTGTTGAAGTAATATAAATACAAGGTTTTGGTTGAAGTCTGTGGTGTTGGGACGCAGCCGATAGGTCTTAGCTGGCTAGCTGTGTGGGAGAGACTTGGGTATAGGTCACTAATTCTAGAAATCACTTTTTTTCTGTAATAGTTAACTTGCCATTCTCAAAGTAATCAGTTTGCAGTATTCTTAACAGCATTCTTCAAATTATAGATATGAAGAAGCTTTAGCAGTAGCTTAAGAGTTCATATGATTTGTTTACATGCGTGCCATAAAATCTTTCATGGTCAGGGGGTAGTTCTGAAAGCTGTATCTGAAGTGAGTGTTGTCCTCCGTAATAACCTGATTTTACTTTTAAGCTTCTGGTTCGCAAAATGGTTCGCAGAATGTTTTGAAAACTCATATGCTGAATTCAGGTTTTCCTTTTTTGTAGTTTTATGCTTTGGTATGTCCAGGGATTCTAATGGTAGGATCAGTCAATAAAATAACACAAGGTCCTGTAGCAGAATAGATACTGAGTAACAGTGCAGTCTGTAAAGATACACTGCTTTTCATTCTGTACATACGTCTAAAGAAGCTGCTGAGCACTGCGTCTTACTACCTTATGGCTCCCACTGTGTCTTTTTCGCATAGAGAAACTGATATTACTCTGTTTAAAAAAAAAAAAAAGTTGTGGTCTTTATTTTAAAATATTGTATTTTTTTTCTTGTGGTTCATCTGTAACTGGGACTGTAGCACACTTGTGAGATATTTATTCCTTGTTGCTCGAGCTTCTCATTACCAGAGATTTATGCTCATGCCACTATCAAACCATTCTTTTCTTATTTGTTGGAAATAGCTCATGAAAACTGAGAATCATTGTGTTACTCAGAGTGTAACGTGTTGAATCTGCCAGTATGATTATCTTAACTAAGTGTAATATTTCAACTCAGAGGTGCAGTTAAGCTTTCTGAAGCAGGAACCATCTTCTTGCTTATTCTGTTTGCAGCGTATCTAGTCCTGGTGGTTCCTCATCCACTAGTAAGGCTTCTAGGCAGACAAATTGATAGCTGATGAGTTTCTAAAATTATTCAACTATCTCATTGCTTTTGTCGTCTTATTATGCAGTAACATCTTGATTAGGAGATTTGTAAAG
Source organism: Chauna torquata (assembly GCA_013399475.1). Taxonomy (NCBI): domain Eukaryota; kingdom Metazoa; phylum Chordata; class Aves; order Anseriformes; family Anhimidae; genus Chauna; species Chauna torquata. The sequence goes on along the minus strand of VXAL01019866.1, from coordinate 23,656 downwards.
GCTTTGGGTCTGAACCTTTTGTGCAATAAGATAGAGCGTAATCTCCTTTACACTCAGTGTAAGCGTTTGGTAAGGTTGCATCAGTTTTGGGTACTGTTTCATGTTTTCTTTGATTTGGCCTGCTTTGGGCACATGTATTGCATGACATCTGATAAACGAATCTTAAAGCATGTAGATGTACAATAACACACTTAATCCTCTTCTCTTTTCCCCAGATTACTCACTCAGCTGCAGGAGGGTAACTGTCCCTGATGATAGGAATAACTACTGTGGAATTAGAACATGAGCGAGTAGGAATATTGTGCGTGTTAAAGTATAGTATTTCAAGGGTAAAGGAGGGTTGCAAATGCTTTTGGTGGGGAATATATTTGAAAAGAGTTTTGTGGTGTTGGCTCAGTAAATCAGTATGAGATGTCATGCACCAGGGACATTTGGGCACCTGTATAGAAAAAGGTGTCACTTGCAGATGGCCCTTCAGGTTTCTGTTACCTAAGTTCTGGTGTGAGTTTGCTTGTTAAGGTATTCCTAGTGATCTTTTGGCAGCTAACAGAGGAAAACATAATAAAGCTGTTAGCAAATAATTAATTTTATGCTACTGAAACTAGTCCCATTCCAAAGTGTAAGGGTTTCAGCAGTCGTTAAGTGTAGGCTTGCTCTGCAACAGAGAAAATTTCAGCATGTGACCTTTGGCACTCTTTCTATTGAAGCTGATTGTGGTAGAAAACTAAAGAGAATCAACTTCCCCTCTCAAGGGTACTGCCGTGTTTTGATTTTCTAAGTGTTAGACACTTGTCTAGCCCTATGATTAAGACATTTGATTCCCTTAGTGCAGTTGAGAAATTAGGTGAAGTTGCAAAATCAATGACCTGTGTTTTGTATTACTGTTGCTTAAATACAGCCTGTTCTGCTTGCCTCTACTATTCTCAACCGTTCGACAGTTGGTTTGATAAAATGCTTGCTGTAGAAGTAGATCTAGATCAGTGTTTTGTGCTCTTTGTCCTATTCAGTTGCCTTCCGTGTTTCTTACTCATGGCTCATGAGTAAGAATTTTCAGCTGACAGCAGACTGGAAAAGGTCAGGTTCTGTTTTGCGTCTTACTTTCTCTTGAACCCTGGAAGTGCAGAAGAACTTGGGTTTTGTTACTGGTTTGTATTATTACAGAATGTGTTCCTCAGTGCACCTAAAATGTTATTGATATGACACATGAAGGTCTTCTAGGCTTTCTGATCACAAATCTTATCGCTGACTAGTTTGTGGAGATGAGGAAGCAGACATACGTGAATGGCTTGTACCAACACCTTTAGTATGTAGCCTGCAAAGCACTCGTACTACTACTTCACATTGATAGTGTGAGTCTAGAAGTTCACGTGTGCGGTTAAGTGCTGTAAACTAGATAAGTGAGGAGGATCCTGTTCATAGCTTTTTATCTTTTGGACAAGCTTTGTAACTGTAAATACCGCATTTTAGTTTTCCCCATTCTATTCTAGAATATTCTGGTTTTGAATGTTAAAAAAAGGCAACTTGTCACATTGTGCCACTTGTTTATGTTCTGCATATGCAGAAAAATTTCAATACTTTTAAACTTTAGTATTTGAATGATTGATTTGTTTCTGAGTTTCCTTTTTGCGTGAGGAAAGAATTATGTATGGGAGCTAAGGGAAAAGGGAAGGACTAACTTCTTAGTGTATTTGCTTTAAGCGTTGAATTGAAATTACTGTATTTAATCTAAAAGGGTAGGATTAAATTTTATGCTTTGTTAAATGGCCTGCTGCTGGTGTTTCCAGTTGGACTGCATATTTACCATTCCTGAAGTATCTGCCACTTAGAAGCAACTAATTATAGAAACAATGACTTCCATATTTGTGAAGTTTATATTAAAGAGATGAAATATGACCTGTCTTACTACTAAAATGACTACTGAATTTTGAAATCCAAAATTAAGAAACAGGATTTTTTTAAAGAAAGTTGTTTGAGCTATGTTTTTATCTTACGTTTGTGATGAGACTTCTTGTTTCCAGACTTTGAGGCAGTAAAACAGCTGATTTCATTATAGCCCTCTGAAATGCAGCATCTGTGTCTATTTTCTCTCCCTGTAAATGGTAAGATAGATACCCAAGTGTTCTCTTCTAAGAGGGCAAGCTGACAGAGATCCCATTTAATGGAAAGTGCTGAATGGCATTAAGCTACAATGAACAAAAACTTTTCTAAGATTAAACATACAGTACTATAACTATAGGACAAAATTTACCAGTCTGTTCCTGCTTGTGTCATCTTCTGTCTTTGCAGCTGTTGATGACTACAGTAGCTTTTATATAGGAAACAAAGGATCTCTTCAGTATATATGCTGTCTTGAAAGAGTTGTAATTGTTGGACTGAAATATGTAATGGGATCCTGCAAAGTATTTTGCAAATTAAAACTAGGGGTGTCTACAAAAGAGACTTCTGTATAAGTCTTGGTTTCATTTGACGGGGTGTGCTTCCGCTAATAGGCAACTGATTGAAAATCTGATGTTTCAGCATGACTTAAGGAAACTCAATTCTAAATATAAATTTATCAGAGGTCAATTTCAATAAAGCTTTGTTCAGCTTTGTGATGTGAAAGGTTGAATAAACATGAAAAAGTTACACACCAAAATAAAATTAGGTTTGGTCTTGCAATATTGGCAGTGTTTGCCTTTACATTGCCCGGTCAAAAACATGCTTTTCTTATGTTAACTATTTAGGGCCTGACCCTGTGTTTACTGATGTCAGTGGCGAAGTGCTAATTTCTAGTGGACGCAGGGTGAAGTAAATGGCTGTACTGTGAGAGCAGTCATAGCGTAAGTTGGTATCGCGACTGTTCTGTTGTAAAGTTTAGTAAAAGCGTAGGCATCTTCCTCCAGTTTTTTAGCATTTGGCGTTAGTCTTTCTTTTCAATTCCTTTTGTTTGTGTATGGTTATAAATCAGCTATGTGATTAGTCCTGCTGTGGTCTGTTCATCTGCGCTTGTCACTCCATTTGTACCGTGTGGCTGGAGTCTTGAGGAATTGCTTTAGTACGTATCTGCATGCTCTCCGATGTGTGCACTTACTATTTGTTTCTGAAACAAAATGCCACTTAAAAAAGGGTTCTCATCCTTTATTCTAGAGTTTACTGAAGTTGCCATTGGTTACATTTTCCTCCGAGTCTCAAATATGGTATTTAAAAACAAAACGAACAAAAAACCCAACAAAGAACTGTTTTACTTGGCATTATTATTTCTGTATCTAGCCAAAGAAGCACAGGAGATGGCCACTTAAATGAAATACGACAACTGCGTTGGAGATTTTTGCTTGTCCAGTACAATCAGTAGTTAGCAACATCTTTCCTGCTTAACGGATTGTTTATTTTTTTAATTTTTGTTTCACTTTCTCTTCTCATGCTATTAAGGAGAATATAACTTTGGTTGTTACATTAGGAACCAGAAGATGTAAAAAGCCTTTTCTTAAAAAGAGGAGTTACTTTGCTCTCTACCTTCACCAATGCTTCCTCCTAGCCAAGAATATCAGTCCCAAAAAATCTTGGGTAGATAGCCTTGGGCGAATTACCTAACTTTGCTATTTTGTTTCTTTTGCCTGTCAAATGAAGCCACTGGCCGTCTGTGAAACCTGCTGAAATGTCTGGGTAGTAACATTGGGAAGTTCACTTCTATTTTGGTTTGGTTAGCGGGCTGCTAGGACTGAGTACATTTGTTTCCACTTCATGATTTAGGTTTAATAAACTGTAGTGTCCTCTTATGAAGACATAGCCCATGTAAAAAGAAACTTTTTATAGTATTTTACCAGTCCCTCTAAAATACTTAAGTAATATGTTGAAGTTAGTTTTGCTTAGTTAGTAATACACTTGTCTTTCTGTTTTCTACCCTGAAGTGAAAGTAGAGCCTTGTGGTCTAATGAAATGCATTGATCTTGCTGAGGATTGCATGTGTTATGCAGAATGATTTTTTGAAACACCCGTATTAAGGTTAAGTTTTTGGCTGCTCTTTTGATGAATTAGCATGTATGTATATATAGTGCCTGCAAAACAAAATGTAAAATTTAAAAACAGAAGTGTACCCTAAATTATTTTTGCTGAAGTAAATTTCTTGGAAATATTAAAAAAAGTCTACACACACAGATTAGATTGCACAAGAAAAGTGTTTATGGTATAACGCACGTAAAAGACTTCTGAAATGCTGTTTTGTTTACTTTAAATAACAAACACTGTTTAAGTTCTGTAGGCAAAAAAAGGCATTAACTTTCTAACGCACCCATACATGTTTGTGATTACAGGATATTCTGTATCTCACTACTATAAATAAGCTAAATATATTATGAGCTGTACAGAAAACAGTAATTAAATATATCAGCCAATTGCTCTGTCATAGCAATAGTTAACCATTGCCTATATAAGAGCCAGGGTGATGGAAGGAAAACACTAAATTTGTCCTCTAGTTTGGGTATCTCCGAGTTGTATGAAACTAGCAAAATTAAGCAAAATAATTTTAATGAGGTTTTGCTAAATTTTTCAACTTACAAAATAGCTGAGTGTTTTTCTTTAAAGGAAAAAAAAATGGAAGAGTACTGTTTTTACTGGAAAGATATAAAGAAATTGAATACATTTTAACCAAAATACTTGGATGGAAAACTAAGGTCACTTTCTTCTGATTTTTGCAAAAGCAGTTTGGGTGATAGATTATCTCAAAAACGTTACTAGCTGCACAATCCTTGATTGTTCTATCTCAGCGTAGTTTAAAATCCCTAAACAAAAGTATTAATACCTTTAACAGGTAGGGTTTATCTTTGCCAATAGGCAAGAAGTACTTTTGCTGTGGCAGCCTTGCTGATGGAGTCATTCAGCTCCTGCTTTGATCAGTTATCAGGTGTTTTTTCTTTTTAAAAAAAAAAAAGTGAAAGACTATTCCCTTATAAGACTAATGATGATATAATACAATACCACAAAAATTATTGTAATAAGACAGCTCTGCAAGTGAATCGCCATTAAGGAATGATTTTTTTTATTTCCACATCAGTCTACCAAAACAATAGAGAGAGAGCCGGCAGTCAGACCAGGAAACCCTTTAAGATAGGGAATCTTGTACCACCTGGATCACAAATATAAAATGTTTTGAGTGTTTTCCTGGTCAGTATTCAAATGGTTTATAATTAGTCTCTTGGCTAAAGTTCAGTTGACATGTTGCTGGAAGATAGTTGCCAGCAGAAAAGGAATAGTTCTTTGAAAGTTTTCAGTGCTTCGTAAGACCACTGTCTTTGTGAAGAGCTCATCCTAGTTATGCGGTTGAATCTTCCATGGATGAGACAGCATTAGCATGTTGCTTTAACGCTTATGCCATCTGGTTCTGTAGGCCAGCCCACAACTGAATCTATTCTTCTGCAAATAGTTCTGCCTGGAAATCATTAGATATCTTGGAGAAAATCTCTTAATTTTTGGAGAGGGATTTGAGTGTAGGCATTTCTGTCACTTCTGATGTGATTGCTGTATGAAAGCATTTGATAATTGGGGGGGAAAAAAAAGTTTTTGTCCGTGTGGCGCTGTGTTGAAGCAGATGCCTTGGGATTTGGAGGTGGGTACGTGAGTCACCAGGGAGCTCAGTGATATGCTCAAGGTCAGAGGAAGCTCTGGGTAGAGCAGGGCACTTCTGTGCTTGGGAGTTATCTAGTGGCTTTTCAGAGAAGCGAACCGATGTTTACAGGAAGTAGCTAATGGTGAACTTTGAGCTAATACTACATAAAGTCTCATGGAAGAATTACGAATTAGCAAATTCAACAATGGAAGGATAAAATTAAAAGCAGGCAGGTGCTTTTTAATGTGAATTTTACACTTGTAGGAAAAGCTTGGTTCCACTTGTACACGTCATTAGAAAGGCTCTTACAGACTGTCTTTGCAGTTAGTAGCTTTGGGTGTCGTGTATGGAGTTTAACAGAGGGAATACAGTGAGCAAAATTTTTGGCTTTGTTTTTGAAATTGGCAGGGAGTTCAGATATTACAATCAAGTTTAATATATATAGAAAATATTTCTATATTATAAAAACATTGTATCAATCATCGGCAGTTAAGATTTAATAGTGAGTATAATACTTAAGAGCTTTTACTGTCTCAGCTATGTTTTTTCCTCTCCTAAGAGTGTGACAACAAAGTAATTAAGTAACTGTTGGTTTTCAACTCATTTGTTTGGTGAATTACAGTGTAACTCTTGGTCCTAGTCGTTTAGTTGATGAGTCTGCCTTTCGCTGGTTAATTGTATTTAAGTGTATCAGTAACTAAGTGAAGAACCAGTACTCTGCGTGAGTGGGTCCTGACCTCACTGTTGCTCAAACAAATGTTTAAACTGGGAGTTTTTCTTGTTCAGTCTAATATGTTAAATGGGCCAACTCATCAGGAGAAAAGTAGCTTTCTTACTGACGTGGGATAACTGTAGTTTCAAAACATTTTTGGACTTCGCCCTTCCAACTTCTCCCTGCTTCCCCACCCCATGCTGATAAAGAAATATGATCTGCTCACATTTTATTTCAAAAATAAATTTGGGGGGCTTTTAAAACAAGCCTTTAGGTTCAGATTGTGGACAGTAAGGCTGAAATGTTTCTGGATGGGTTGTGGGCTTGACAGAGAGCAGAGATGTGGACTGAGAAAAGCACATGGTAGATGTGACTACTTGTCATGACGTTTTCAGAACTCTTTGCTTGTGCAGATGTTGCACAGGTAGTGGCAAGGATGTAAAACTGTCCACTGCACACCAAACCTTCAGGTTCCTCTTTCTGTAAAATAAGAGCATGTCCTCCTACAGGTTATATGTTGCCTTTAGAACTGTTTCCTAGACAAATGGAAAGAAAAGTTTTTGGAGTACTTGCCTGCTTTAGAAAGAAACTACTTAGAAACTAACGTGGGGCAAAAGTATTGAAACTGAAATGTTTGAGCAAAAAGACTTTAGCCTTTTTTTTTGCTAAATGTAACTTATAGTGGAGTATGGAATTTCAGGGTACTTTGGATCTGCGTTTGCCTCAGACTGAGGCTTCTCTGGCTGGCTGAATGGAGCATTTGTCATTGTTGAAGTATAAAATCCAGTATAAAAAAAAAAAGCCATATAAACTGTTAAGGATGCCTTTGGGGCCAGGGGTGATCTTTTCATTTGAAAGCACCATTTAAAACTTATTTCTAAGCAGTCTTTGATTCCCTCTTCATGGCAAAATGTAATCATATTCTTAACGCTGTAAAGTACGTTAAAATTGTGCAGATGGTGTATCACAGAAGAGAACCCCACACACATTCCATCTATTTTAGCAGGAAACCTATGGTGGCTGAAAAATCTGTTCTGTAATTGCCTAGGAACACGGTCAGTTTTGTAGTGCAGACCAGGCATTACTACATCTTCCATATGTCGATTTCAATTATGCAAGCCTGCACAACTGTGCTCCACCTACAGTGCTAAGTCTATTTCTTTCTGTGTTCAGACTAGTATTTCCTCTGCCAGATCTGAACTTCAGTCCCTTTTAAATTAATTGGTGTTTGTACAGCACTTTGTAAAGGTTAACATAAATGCTAGATGTTGGTGAGCCCCGTTACAGCCTGTGTTGACTGGAACAATGCAACAAACACTTGCCAACTGTTTTCTACCTCTTTTAGTTTACTGCAGAAGGCTTGTAGTCTTGTCATCCTTTTGCCTGCCGTTTGTGGTGGATGCAATATGACTTTATGAATCTTTAAGTCTTCCCAAACAATTTATGCTTTCCTGTATTTAGTGAAGTCATTGTTTCTTTTTCTCTTTCTTAAGAATGTCAAGCTGTCAGCTGAAGTAGAACCGTTTATTCCTCAAAAGAAGGGTCCAGAAACACTAATGATCCCAATGGCGCTTCCTAACGACAGTGGAGGAATTAATGGTGTGGAACCAACTCCTATCCCCAGCTACCTAATCACTTGCTATCCATTTGTACAGGAAAATCAATCCAATAGGTAATACATGGTTGTGGTCTTTATGGAAGTTAATCTCTCTTTAAATGAGTTTGAAATTTTGCTAGACTTAAGAGGAGTTTGTGACAATTGGTTGTATATTCATTTTGTTCGCTGTGTTTAGTCTGACCATTCATGAGTGAGGGGTGAAGTTGGTTACTTGTTTCCTTCCCTTTGCTTTCCTTTATTCATATTCTTTGCTCCTTTTCTTTCCCTTGCTCCAGAGGTCTGGTACAAATCTCTGTCATCTGCTGTGTTTTTGCACCTTCCAGGGCAGTCAAGAGGTTTGTGTCTGAATCTCTGCTTCTGAAGCAAAGCTCCAGGTGTGCAACTTGGATCCTGCCAATGGAGAAACAGTACACAGCTGACACTGTTGCAGTCAGTGTAGCTGTATGCAATTTTCTCTGCATAACTGCTTATAATACATTGAGTTTAAGAACTCTTTATTCTAGCCCAAATGTGTTTTTCACCAAATGCGCAACTGCAATGTTATTTTGTACTTAAGATATAAATACCTATTGTTTATATTTGTTAGTTGGTGTTGGTGAATTTACCTAATGTTTGCTTAGGACAGCACTTTACAGTGCTGCTGCATTTGTATAGGTAAGAACAAAAATAATCCTTCTGCATCTGCCTACTGCAGGTCTGAAAAATTATCCTGATTCTTTACTTCTCCTTTTCTTTCTCTAATATGTGGGCATCTGCATTTTCTGTGTAGATGGTCTCCTGATGTCTTGGGGATTGAAGAGAAAGACAATTGTGTTCATAGCTTTCAGGGGGGTCTTTTTTGATGCAGTATCACAAATAAACACAGGAAGAAATCCCCGCACTTCGTTTCACTAGTAAGCTTGTAAATGCCTGTTTTTCATGTGTGCTTCTTGAGACCTGCATTTTCACAGAAATTTTGAACAAGGGTGAGTTGGCAACTTCCTCTTAGTATACGCAAGTACTTGGCCCTGACTAGGCCAATGAATGTCACTGTTATATCTCTCTGATAGCTTGCCTTGTGTAAGCTTACGTCTCTGAAGTTACGTATGTTTTCTGAGATGTCGAAACAATAAATATGTAGCAGGTCCAAAGTACTTGTCAAGGGAAATGCCTACATCAAATTTCTAAATTTAATATTAGAAATTAAACAAGTTTACACAGATGCCAAGGTACAACTATTTCTTTATTTTGCTCTTGAATGTGATTTGAACTTGTGAATGTCATTTAATTGGAATTTCTAAGAAGTTCTAGTAAATTTAAGTTCAGTTACTAAAAGCTAACAGCCTATGAAATATTTTCTGTTTTTTTGGTGTTTTAAAGGGGGTAGTGGTGTTCAGGTGTTCTGAATGTTCTTGATTTACTGAGCAGTCTTTTGTTTTTTTCTTTTGATTTTTTTTTTACAGACAGTTTCCATTGTATAACAATGACATCAGATGGCAGCAACCCAACCCAAATCCTGCAGGACCATACCTTGCTTATCCTATAATATCTGCACAACCACCTGTTTCTACGGAATACACATATTATCAATTGATGCCAGCACCATGTGCTCAGGTCATGGGCTTCTATCATCCTTTCCCTACCCCCTATTCTGCACCCTTTCAAACAGCAAATGCTGTAAATACAGTTACTACAGAATGCACTGAGCGTCCCAACCCATCAGGCCAGGTCTTTCCATTATCCAGTCAGCGGAGCAGAAGCACTAACAGAGGACCAGTCATACAAAAAGTAAGCATGGTACTGTCCATTTGTTAATAGGATAAGTAGAACTGTAGAAAGAAAATATCTTTGCACAGAAGCATACTTCTCATTGGAGTGAGAACAGGTGTGGCAGTATATCAATGGTGGGCAGAAGAGGTGTTAATCAGAGTCGTATAACTGTATACAGAGACATTTTGCGGTTAAAATACGCAGTGAGCTTGTACAATCTCTGGGTGCAATATGGGAAGTTCCTGCTGCGCCTCTGCAAATTTGATCTGAGTTTAAAATTACTTCCTTAGAGAATAAAATACACTCATACTTTCTTTACCGTAATGATGTAGAAGTATCAAAAAAGAGTTCATGCAGAAAATGTTGTGAAAAGGTTAACAAATCCAATATACAGGATTGTTACAAGTACTTTATGAATGTTTCCCTTAATCTCTTGTCTTCAAATAGGTGGCATTAGAAGAGAGCATTAGAACTTTCAATTTTTTTGTTTAGTTTGATTACAACTATAAAGTCAAATCGTATGGCTTATGTTTATGTTCGGCTAATCTTTTAAAACAGCAACAGCAGTTACAGACACATATAAGAAAT
>VXAL01019865.1:41671-53910 GCA_013399475.1 Chauna torquata | reverse complement strand
AGACTGATATTAATAAACTGAAACCTAGGCAGGAATTGGGACGACCCTTAGAAGAACTGAAAATGTATGAGCAATTTTTCCCAGAACTTTCAGAAAACTTTCAGGTAAAGTATGATTCCCAGTGCAGTCCTCATCATGAGGAGTTAACTCTGGAATACACTTTGGTTTTGTTTTGAGTGGATAGCTACTCCAGAAAAAAATAAATAAATAAATAAAAAATTTGTAGTTCTAGAGCTACATGTAGGGGTGCTATATAGTGAGTTATTTAGTTTAATGTTGTGTGTTACTTTAATCTGACTGAGAAAGGGACTGTGGGCGGATAGAAAGGAAAGCTGTTTTCTGATGTCTGATTATTGCACAAAGCAGAAAGTAAAATAGTAAGAAAGGATATTAGATCTTTCTGACAAAGATTCATTGTGTCAGGTATGTCCTTAAGTGCTGTGCACCTATTGAAATTAGCTAGTTACAATATCTGGGGAATGGTATTGGCTTGATAATTTGTTGTCAATAATCTACTTGTTTTGGTGCTTTTTTTCTTTCATGTTTTAAGGAATGTGACTTAGTTTCCAAGGAACCAAAGCCTTTTGTACCTGATGCAAATCTGGGGGGACCTATTGTTGTTCCTACAGCAGGAGAGGAGCTCTCTGCTGAAGCAAACCCATCAGTGAAAGGAATTTCTTTGAAGCAGAACAATCCTTTATTGACAGAGGAATACAATAGAAGGCCTGCCTTTCTGGAACTACCAAAGAAAGATGGTATCAAAGACAGCAGTTTACTTCAGCAAAATGATCAAAGGAAGCTGCTTCCGTCATGCCAGTGTCTAAGCGAAGAAATTGTGAAAGGCTTGGACAGAATCAGTCTGCAGAACAGTACAAAAAATGATCAGTATTATGGTATGGGGTGTGTAATAAAGAAGGAAAACAAAACTAGCCTTACCCCACTTGCGTGTAGTAAAACTTGCGAACATGTTTCACCCTGTGGAAGTAGCCTCTTTGAAGGATCGTCTGTCCATCTGGGAAAACTCTGCTGTACTGGAGTGGATTCGGAGGAGGAGGATTCCAGATCTAGTTCCTCAGGGGAACAAGTGATGCTTGAGGTTTCTGATGTATCACCAGTTCATGACTGTGATCTTTATATTGAAATGGTGAAAAACACAAAATCTATTCCTGAATATTCAGAAGTTGCCTATCCAGATTATTTTGGCCATATTCCACCCCCATTTAAGGAGCCTATTCTGGAAAGGCCTTATGGGGTGCAGAGGTAAGTTACTGTACTCCTTTTGTTGTTGTTGTCTTCCTTGAAAAATAATCTTTAGGCTAAGAGTAACAGGCATATATACAATTTTTACTTTGGCATCTAAAACTACTTTCAGTGAAAAACAATTTTAAGGTAAGTGAGCAAGCACTAATCAATGAAAAGCCCTAAATAAGAAGAGAATCAGAATCTTTGGTTGCTAATTCTAAGTCAATAATTCCAATTTCTAAATACTGAGTTTACTTTGTAGTCTTTCTGTCCCTGTCATCCCCCCATGTAAATCTTTTGGTTTGTATTTAAAAACAAAACAAACAAAGCCAAAACAAAAACTCCACAACATTTTAACATGTCCAAAACCCAAAGACAAAAGCTTGAGATGTGATGCTTTCTAACTTAACTGTTTAACTACAGAATATTGTACTTACCAAAGAATTGTGGTGTATTTTATCAATCAAAAAACTAAGAACTCGAAGAGCTTGTAGACATAAGGGTGTATTCACAGCATTATCTCTTGATGCTTTTTGTTGGGGGCTCTTCTGTGTTGTCTGTAAATGAAGTACAAAGTCTGATGTATGTGAATGGAATTCGTTCTGTTTGTTGTTGTATTGGAGGAACTGTAGAAGCACTGAAGTGACTGTGTGCTACCCTGTTGACGTGTTCAGGATTAGTATTTTTCAGTTAAGATACTTGAATGCTCTCTTCAGGTCTCATCAAATATAGGCCAGTTAATAGCTGAAAGATACTTCAGTTCTTCTCATTCCTGTGCTAACAAAGCTACCTTTCAGCAAAATGCAGTGGGAAAATTTTTGAATTAATAATTTTAAATATTTGCTTGTAGTGTTTACAGTGTAACAATTTAGAGGTTACAACTGCTAAGGACACAGTTTGTGTTAGATCTGCAGAATGGTGCAGAATAAACATGTCAACACAACGATTTGTTTGTTCATTGAGAGGTATTAGAAAATGATGAATGCAGCTGGTAAGAATAATTTGCAGAGATGGTATGAAGAGCTGGCTCATTTGCATAGAAAGTTACTGTAAAGACATGAGCATCTTTGCAGAACATGCAGTAGTAGTAGGTCTTGCCACTTGCTTCGTTATTAGTTTGAATGCTTTTAGCATTATACCTATAAATTTAACCAGTTTCATGACATTCTTGATATTTACATTTAATTATAGATTAAGATGATAAAGAGATTGTCTTTAAATCTGGGCAGTATAATTAAAATATTTAGCTGATTTTCAGAAGTGGCCTTTCTAGTAAAATGACCAAATATTGAAATGCTAGTGGCATAATATATATACACTATTACTAGAAGGCTAACTAGTGTTAGAGAAGGGTTTCCCCCAAAAGCTTATTTTTAATGTAGATTCAGCTGAGCTAGAAGTGAGATAGGTGATTTGTGACTTGAGACTAAGAACTGCATTTTAAGAAAATCTTGCAAAACTTCCTGTATGGTTTTGTAGTACTTAATGATTCTGAATCTTCCTGAGTAACCTTACACTGAGTGAAGTCTCTAAAATCAAATAAAATTTGTCATTCCAATGCTCGTTCTTCTTAGAAATAAAGCCCTGTATTAAACTCTGCCTTTTGACCACCAAACCTACTTGTGAGGTTGTACTTAAAGCTGATCTCTAAACTGTGAGGGTAATCCTAGATTGTTTCATTTTAACTTTAAAATGCATTGTGTTTGTTGAGGTGTATTATCTGTGATGAAATTATACTGTTAGGTCATGTGTCAAACAGGAAAGAAATTTCATGTAGTAATGCTAAGCTTGAATCAAAAATCCTGTGTCGTCATCTTAATGTACACTGTTCTAGGAATTGAATTTTCTGCAAGTGACTCAGTCTTGTTATTGCAATGTAACAGATTTCTGAGAAAGGAACCTGTTTAAAAAGGGCCTAATCTTTTTAGGAATGTATAGTTTATAGAAAGGTGTTGACAGTGAGTTTGGTGGAGGATATGGAGAAGCTTTTAAGTCTTCTGCAAAGTTGTGTCCAAATTCTTATGGCATTCAGTGGGATTTATGTTCTTCTCACTGTAAGCAGTTAGTTACTGCTTGTCAGCTAAGTCTCCTTTAGAAAACAACGGGCTGCCTTAATCCAACCTCTTAATTAAAGAAAATGTCATGAGGGTTTGAGAGAGGGAGTTAGTACTTTTTATTTATTTATTTATTTATTTTCATTAGACAAATGTAGGGTTTGGGGTTTGTTTCCTTCTTGCAATATGCTAGGAGACGTAGCATTTTTGAATTTGGGCTTATGGATTTTTGGTTACATTTAGCAACATGTAATTTTCACCAGAGGATTATTGTTTGGAAAAATGTCGTTGGAACATAATGGAAGTCTTCTATATTTTTCTACCATTTAGAGAAGAAAATTATTGTTTAATTCAGTTGTCTGTGAATTAAGGATTATATACTTGCTTTTTTTTTTTTTTTTTTTATCTGACTCTTAAAAGTGATCATCAGGTAAATCAGGATCCACAGACGACTGACCTATAAACACAGAGCTCTGTGTCAACAGTATTGTTTTTTTGTATTTTTGCCTTTAATTATCTTGAAATAGCTTCTCTTCTCTCTTGATTTTTTTGGTACCTGAAAATGCCCACTACAACTTTGCCTTTTACTGTGCATCTTGAATACCGTTTCTTCGTTCTTTTTGGTATTTGAATGTCTGCTATTCGTTAATGGATNATTCTTATGGCATTCAGTGGGATTTATGTTCTTCTCACTGTAAGCAGTTAGTTACTGCTTGTCAGCTAAGTCTCCTTTAGAAAACAACGGGCTGCCTTAATCCAACCTCTTAATTAAAGAAAATGTCATGAGGGTTTGAGAGAGGGAGTTAGTACTTTTTATTTATTTATTTATTTATTTTCATTAGACAAATGTAGGGTTTGGGGTTTGTTTCCTTCTTGCAATATGCTAGGAGACGTAGCATTTTTGAATTTGGGCTTATGGATTTTTGGTTACATTTAGCAACATGTAATTTTCACCAGAGGATTATTGTTTGGAAAAATGTCGTTGGAACATAATGGAAGTCTTCTATATTTTTCTACCATTTAGAGAAGAAAATTATTGTTTAATTCAGTTGTCTGTGAATTAAGGATTATATACTTGCTTTTTTTTTTCCATTCCTTAAAATTTTAGGTTTTTTTTTTTTTATCTGACTCTTAAAAGTGATCATCAGGTAAATCAGGATCCACAGACGACTGACCTATAAACACAGAGCTCTGTGTCAACAGTATTGTTTTTTTGTATTTTTGCCTTTAATTATCTTGAAATAGCTTCTCTTCTCTCTTGATTTTTTTGGTACCTGAAAATGCCCACTACAACTTTGCCTTTTACTGTGCATCTTGAATACCGTTTCTTCGTTCTTTTTGGTATTTGAATGTCTGCTATTCGTTAATGGATTTTGTTCTGGCAAAACTCCTGTGATAGTAGGAAGTATTATGACCCTTTAAAACTGAAGTATGCTGACAGCTAATAATTTGTGCAAGATCAAAAATCTGTAGTTCTGACCTGAACTGAACCTGATTGTGGCGAGTCAGCATCTTTACAGTTCTGTCAGTATGTTGCGCTTGTGCCTTTCTTACTTTTCCAGTTACTCTTAATTTAATGAGGTGCTAGAGTTCTCTGCTTACCTTCTTTTTCTCATTCGTCAACAATATGTATCTTAATTAAATGGAGAATTTCCAGCCTGAACATACTTTACAGCTCTGTTCCTGTATTCTTCATTGTTAATCTGCCTCCTTTTCTTCTTATTGCAGGTGCTGTGCAAGCTTTTCCACACAGCTCTGCCACTATAATTCATTCTTGAACTGCAAAACTTTCTTACTTTTCCAAACCAGGACCTAGATACTGCCAGTTGTGCAATGATTTTATGATCTGGATAAACATACACCTGACATTTGGCTGACACCACCAAATTCATTCTTATTTGTTACGTAGTCGATAAATGAACCTAGATCTCCAGAGGTGAAAAGCTAGTGCACTAACACACTCACTGCACGACCTACTCTCTAAAACTCTTTAATTTTAGTTATGATAGGACTCAAGTAAGTTACTAATACTATGAAGTGCTGTCCTAGATTAAAGTATTAACATAAGTAATGTTTGAGTAATTCCTGCTTCTACTATAAATTACAAAATGGGGCATTTTTTCATTAGATAAAACACTGTGGGTTGTGTGCATGAAAAGTCAGGTCCCTGGCACACAGATGTTGAAGTCAGTCAGCTGTGAATGCAGGTGTTTAAACTTAAGTAAACCTACAGTTTTTGCACATAAGTGGGGACGAGGCCGAGGTCTCTTTGAAAATCTTTCCCTCTGTCTTCATGTTAATTTTGTTAGGTATTTTTTGTTGTTGTTGTTGTATGAGGTAATTTCTCTTTTGTAATTGGAAACAGAATGCAACAATTTAAATGAGAATTCTGCTTTTATTTTAGGACAAAAATCTCTCAAGATATTGAAAGACTAATTCATCAAAATGACATTATAGACAGAGTAGTATATGACCTTGATAATTCCAGGTAAGTTTTTACCCTGCTGAAAATGATACTCAACAAGTAGTCTAAGCATATTCTACCTTCTCTGTGATGTGATTTAGAATTTTAAAAGCAGCACTGTTATGACAGACTTCATTCAAAGTTACATCTAATGTAACTGTTTCTGCTATTCAGGCTGTGTTTCAAAACAATATAATTTCAAAATAATTTCTGAATTACCAAGTATTGGCTAAAATTAACTTAATGAGTTTTAGTCAAATTTTATGTATTTATTTTGGCCCTTTTTCTTTTTGTACCCTTAGTTGTTCAGTACCAGAGGAAGCAGATATTTTGAAGTTTAATTCCAAATTTGAATCTGGAAACCTGCGCAAAGTTATTCAAATCAGAAAGTAAGATATTTCAGCTTTTCTTTTTACATGCAGGGTCTTTCATTTCTGATTTTTTAAAAAAATATTTATTTGTTTTTGTTAATCTTTAGAAACGAGTATGATCTAATTCTGAACTCGGATATAAATAGCAATCATTATCATCAATGGTTTTACTTTGAAGTCAGTGGAATGAAAACAGGCATTGGTTACCGGTTTAACATCATCAACTGTGAAAAGTCAAACAGTCAGTTTAACTACGGTAAGATGTATTTCCCATACTTTGAGAAGAAATATGTAGAAAAATATCTGTACTGGACAGCCCAGTTGCTTTCCTTCCCCCTTCCCCTTCAAGCCCCTTGGGACTGGTACATTCATGTGTTCTTACATATCGGATTTTTTAAATAGCGTTATTAGAGAATGTTTTGACAAGTTTCAGTTATAAAGAAAAAACATATCTTAAAACACTGGCTGTCAGTTTTTAAAATCAAGTTCAGTTGCAAGTGAAGCCAAAACAGAAGAATATTACAGATGGCTGCAGCTAACATTGTCTTGTGGGTATGACACCACCAAAGCCTGTTGACCAGCACAGGTGGAAGGGAATGACAGCTGATGTCTTTAATCCCATCCTGAACAGAGGTGTATTTTCAGAAGTGAGAGTAGCACAGCCTTCTCAGACACTTTCCTGTTACTGTTAGGGAGACAGGCACATTGTTTGAGTAGGAGACGTAAGGCTCCTTTGAATTGTTGAGCTTCATAAGTGACGCCTATAGTCTCTAGCTATTAGGATTTCATGATTGTGCCTCATCCAAAAGTACTGGCTTACCCAACATGCCTTTATTCCATTTGTCTGGGTAAGGGAGGCTGTCATTCAGTGTAAAAACACTTATTTTGTATTTTTTCTTTTTCTGCTGGGTATTCTAAAATTCTTCCTTTTAGTCCTCCAAGGAGGAGGAGAAAGTCCCTTCTCCCACCCATCCTCAGACTCTTGAGATAGAGTAACATCGTATTATTCTTTGTCATAATTTACAATTCACTTTGATAGAATCCAAGAATACCCAAGTAGTTTGACCAGTAGTAAAATGTTTTTAAATTATTTACTAATATTCACCAGTTACCTTAGATCTTCATTCATATTTTGCATACATTTACTTGATAGTTACTTTTACTTTTTATGAAGTACATTGACTGATTCGGTCAATACATTTAACTAATTATTTTAGTAGTAAATACTGCTCAATTAATATATATAATTTTCTACTCCAACTTGATATTAGGTTTTCAACTGATCTATACTCTCCAAAAAATATAAACTTTAAACAGTTACTGTAAAAACAAAATAAAAAAAACCACCACCCCAGTAGCAGCATTGTCCTGAAACATCAGTTACTTTTACAGCTGTCCATGTGAATGGATGATAGTCTCAATTTTTTTGTACTCTCTTTGAAGCATTTCTGTAATGGTGAGTTGGATGGAGTGGGACCCAAGATTCTCAGAGATCAACCTTCAAGCTAACCACAGCTTTCATTTACATATTTCATTTTCATCATGTGTAGGTCTGATTTTTTAATATGCTATTTTCTGAAAACTAGGAGATGATGAGGAATGACAGGCTTTTGTCACTTGGTTGAAAAAGTGTATAATATTCAGATACTCATGAAAATATACTCCTGGATAGTAAATGAGCATAGCTAGTTTAGAGACTTAGATATCTTGATGTTTAATGTTAAGCATTAAAATGAGATGCCTTTTTCCTTAAAGGTATGCAGCCCCTTATGTATTCTGTTCAGGAAGCATTAAATTCCCGACCCTCTTGGACTCGTGTTGGGACAGATATTTGTTACTATAAGTAAGTATACCCATCATTTGCTTCTGACTTTTAATAATTACATTTTAGTAGTTTGGTTTTGAACACAGTTTCTTCCTGAGTTACTATGGAGAGTAACGGAAGTGACCAAAATGTATAGGGTCTTACTTTGTTTTAGCACACAGCTAATGTTTAAATAGTTCATCTTTCATTAGGTATTGCATGCTGTTCTAGAGTACATTTTAATAAAATGTACAAATATGTGCTTGCTTAAAACTTTAATGGTGATTTCCACTAATATTGATCAAGCAGTGCTTGTGTTTAGTCTTCTGTCTTCTATGGTGCAATCATTGTAGAGCAATCCTAGAACATAAGATGAGAAGATGCAGCATATCCATATGTTACCCTTTTTAGTCAACGGTTGTTTGCTTCTTTTTTGTTTGTTTGTGTACTCACATCTTCCCAATATGAATGCATGTGCATCCCTACTATCATAAACTATCTTTACAGATGGTGGGAACCAGTGGATTTAACCTGGATGAACAGAGAAGAGAAATACAATCCCTAAAAATTTTCTTCCTCTTACAATGTGTATTCAGAAATAATGAATGATTATCAAAAGTATTCTGTGTCTGTTAACTTCATTTTACTCTTAGGAATCATTTTTCAAGAAGTTCAATTGCTGCTGGGGGTCAGAAAGGAAAATCTTATTACACCATTACATTCACAGTGACTTTTCAACATAAAGATGATGTCTGCTACTTTGCTTACCATTATCCATATACATACTCAACTTTAAAGGTGAGAAGATTATGATCCATTACATAGATAAATACACTTTTAGAGAATGTGGTACATATGCATTCATGAGTGAATTCTTCTTCTTTCTTTCCATAAAAGAAAGAAAATGCTTAAAATGGAGAATTTTCATAAAATATTAGTACTCAGACTGGTGACAAGTGTAGGTTGCTCTAAAGAACAGTACCTGCAGGAAAAGAATTGATGCTTACTTTCAGGCTAAAAGGTTTTTCTGAGAATCACAATTCCTAATTGACTGGAAAATTGTACTAATTGAATGAAATATTTTTGTTTGAGTCAAATGACTCATCCTACTGATCTACATATATCTCTTCATAATAGACTTATCAAAGTTACTATTATTTAAGATAATTAGGGACATTTTTAGGATAATGAATTAGCTGAAAGGAGTATTGTGATGCTTTTAGTACCAAGCAAAACTTGGTTAGAATGTCTGGCGGTTGTTCTTGTGATAGTATTAAAAGCATGCTTGGGGATTCAGGGGATAGTGTGCAGCAGAGCTGAATGAAGCTTTTTACTAAGCAATACATTCTCCCTGAAGAAGCATCCCATATGGGATGATCTAAGCGGCTGCTGACTCCAACAGCTTTGAGGCCTGGGGTTTCCTCCTGCCCAGTTGCTGGAGCCCAGCCAAGGGACCTGGGGATCTCTGTCCTAGGTTGATGGATGTGGCTCCTGCTTTCCTGTTTGCAGGTTCAATCAATAGCACGGCTGTGTGTGTAACCCTGAGAGTGGCTGACAGAGACACCCACCCACCCGCTAGCACGGCCGGCTACAGACTGGCACAGACAAGGTGCTGCCTCAACAGCAGCCACATGTAACATTACCAAGACTTGCTTAAAACATAAGTACAGACACTTAAGTCCCTTTCCTTCGCTCCAGCTGGTAAGGATTGCTGTTCAGTAGTGAAAGCATCCCACTCCCCTAGATTCACAAGCATACACACATTTGTGGGGTGCTGCCATGGCCCATCTGTCCATGCGATACCCCTGCCTGGATCCCTCTTACCTGCTGTACAGGCCTTCTGCTTGCAGACAAGTCCAGCTGGATGCTTGCTAGCACACAGATGCACACATTCACGCACTCATCCCGCAGGCACTCTGCCTTGCGGTTCCTCCCAAACTCTCTGCCCACTTGATAATGCTGCCTTGAGCTGGGTCCTCAAACTCTCTGGCTAGTCCAATTAGCCCTCTATGAAGATTTGCCTGTAGTTTTCCATCCCCATCAGTTAGTGCCTGGAGACGTTTGATTTTTGCCGTTTTTTCTGTCATATCTTGCCTACCAGGTTTGCCTCTCTTACTCCTGTTCCTTGCTCACTCCTTTACTTGTTATTCCCTTCTGCACTGAAAAGGTCCCTGATCAAGTAAGCTTTATGAAGCAGAGGTGCTCGCCTTCCACATACCCCTACAGTTTAATCTGGTAGAAAATGAAGAAACCTACTCTCTGTGCCTTCATCTTCCTGGAAGCAGTTGTAGAAACAGCCTGTATAAAGAAAAACAGTTTATTAGAGATGCAGAGAATGATATTTAATGGTCAAAATTATGATGGGTTTCGAATGACAAAAAGAAATAAGGATTAAATGGTACGTGTGGAATAAACTGTCATAAATGCAAAATATTTGATGTATTTTGTTCATTATTTTTGGGATGAAGATGCATCTTCAGAAGTTGGAATCTATGCACAATCCTCAACAGATATATTTTCGACAAGATGTTCTCTGTGAGACCCTGGCTGGCAACAGTTGTCCCTTAGTCACTATTACAGCTATGCCAGAGTCTAATTACTATGAACATATCTGTCAGTTTAGTAAGTATGATTTTCTTTCTCATCAACTGAAAGTAATGCAAAACCAGCTCTTTATGGAAACGAATATAAACTGTTGTGCATTGTAAAAATAGCAATGTAAAATAAGATTAATGAATTTCATTAGATTAGAAGGGTTTGATATTCAGGATTTGTTTTGTATCTAAAAATATTTGTACTTGTGGTGGTCAGGTAAGAAAATTTAAAAGTGACTTTTTTGTGTCAAATATTAAATCAGTTGCTAGATATTTTTACATGTTACATTTTGCAGACAACACCCCTTGGAAAGGGCTACGTGACTTCTGAGTTACCTTTTTACTCCAGAAGTGCAGGATATTTGCTTGTCCAAAAAATCTTTCCTAGAGCTAAAGCTGGAGTCATGTCTAAGCTACTGTGATTTGAATTGCTATTTAGTCGTAAGAGCATTCCTGGTTTGTTCCCCTGCCCCCAAATTTTTCTTGTCTATTGCAAAAAAGGACATCAAACTCATCATATCATAATCACCATGTCAAGCTGGTCATGCTTATGTAATTGTCTCAGATTGAATTTAAAGCTCTATTGTGAGAGTTCTGTAATTAGCAGTCCATGTAACAATGTTCTGGCAAGCTCTATCAAGAATTCCCCATTTATGTGAATACACCGAAATATAACTCCCAAATAATCTATTCTTCATTGTAATAAATGAAGAGAGGCAAAAGCCAGCTCCAATTAACAGACTGCTTACTTAGCTTGAGCCTTATTTTGCAACTTCTATGCATGCTTCTTTTAGGGAATCGTCCTTATGTTTTCCTATCTGCTCGTGTACATCCTGGAGAGACTAATGCAAGCTGGGTTATGAAGGGAACACTGGAATATCTTATGAGCAATAACCCAAGTGCCCAAAGTTTACGAGAATCATATATTTTCAAAATTATTCCCATGCTCAATCCAGATGGTGTCATCAATGGAAAGTAAGCATAAGTTTACTTACAAATATTTAACCTGTAATACTAAGTCTTTGCATCTGCTACTTAAAAAAAAAAAAAATCTAAACTAATCCCTAAACCATACAAATGCAATATTTAATATGAAGAAGATCACTTACAATATTGCTAGACCTTACTTTTCCATTTTCTGGCTTTCTAATTGCAGATGCAGTTGTTTCATGAATTCATATTTCATAAAAACTTTTTTCTGTTGTTTATGGGTGATAATCATCTGTCAGTGATTTGTCATTTTAATTGTCTCCCTGAACTACAAGAAAATACTATCCACGGTCTTGGATAGGTACAGAGTGTTATGTGATAGCAATGGCTGCTTTTAGAAAAAGTATCAGAAGTTCATGATTTTCATGAAGAATAAGTCCTTGTATCTGATACAGCTTTCTACATAGTTTTTTTTTTTTCATGTAGTTTTTAGAAGGATGTTATGGAAGTGGCTGTATTATCAGATGTCATTAAAGGCGGAAACTGTAATAGGTCTGTAAGAGAAGGGGTAAGAGAGTATCCTGAATTAATTATAGCCTAATGGCAATACTTTCACTTACTACTACTTTTCTTACTAAATTTAAGGAATATTTCAGAACACTTTGATACTGCAATCAGTAAGCACTCAGAAGTGTGTATTGATTACAAGGAGTTCTCATGAAATGGAAGTTTTGGTATGCTGAATCTGCAGTTCCATCTTACCTAGTTATGAGTAATATT